>JACCKW010000456.1:0-33243 GCA_013623355.1 Fusarium bactridioides
GGAGGTCTCGGAAGTCAGGAGAAGAGTCACAAAGTCTCGCGGGGCGGTCGGGCCAGGGAACTGGGCAGAAAGTTGAAAGACTATTGGCTGTCAGCTAAAAGATGTTTTGGTAGTGATGGCATGATTCGGTCGGCGTACCTTGCAGTTGGCCATGATCACCAATCTGCTTGTCCTCCACTCGCTTGTCGGCGCCGATACCACGGATATTGCCACTTCCAGGAGCACCTTGGACCTTCATTGTCACCGAAAACTCGACAGAAAGGCCCTTCTTCCAGTCGTCAAAGGACAGCCCTTCGTGTACGCTCCGGCGAGCGAACCATGCGCCGCGTCCATCTTTGGCGCTCAGCTTATAGACGCTGATCCCGAGAGGGTTCTCTTTCGCGCTGACTTTGATCTCCTTCCACTCCTTCCGCAGATCTTGTGCCTGGCCGATGGCTTCAGCTTTCTGTCGCAGGGTCAGAGCACGTTTGATATCGGGAGCTGAAGCCGCCGACTCCGTCTTGGATCGAGCTCGTCCTGCAGAGCTTGAAGCGTCCTTCTTGGCAGGCACTGGAACAGATTCGACCACGGTCTGCGTCTCGGAAAGAACATCGGCTAGGAACTCTTCGAGGTCGTCGTCTTGGGGCACCTGTTCCCACTCAACAGGGCCCATAGCCTCCAGAGGTTCGTGGTGATTACCCCCCATAGCTGCTGGCTGAGTGGATAGCTAAAGGTACTTATGGAGATGAACGGCGGATGGGTTGGACTCGAGTTAGTGAATAGTGTAAGTGTGAGATCTCGTGGGAGTACCCAAGGTTAGGTAAGGTAGTAGTGTATCTAACTGCCTAGATAGTCTCGTGCCCGCTTTTAAGATAAAACAAGGAAAGTCCAAAAAGAGTCGCTAACTTAATGTTTCAATAAAAAATGAAGACGTCAGAAGTAGAACAAGATGAGATAAAGCCAAGAAGACCGACGACCAACCAACGTTAGAAATAGCAGTCGAAATCATACCAAGAACCTTTTGTATCATCTCGGCCGCTACGGGCCATGATCAACTGCCGTCATTCCCGCGATTGACGTCACTACCTAGCCCAACCTTACAGACTTACATCCACTATATAGCCTACCTATAGGTAAGGTAGGTAACCAAACTTCAGTGGCCAAGCCTAAGGTAACTAAGGCAGGCCCGCAGCTTAGTCATTCGCGACAATCCATCCTCCTTCGCACCATCGGGAGCATCGTATCAAGTTCCCAGCCAAATAATTACCTTAACTATAGGTCCTAAGGCAGCGCATGAATATACAAATTACCAAGGCAATCTCAATCTCTTAGACTTTTCGAAAGGTGGCTACCTATTTCATAGATAATCAATGTTGGACAAGGCACTGCAAACGGACCCGCTGCATCCTTGGTTCCCCATCCGTATATACACGAAGACGACTAACGTATCCGTATAATTATGCATAATCAATTCCAGAATATCCTACTCCCGATTAGTCTAGCTATTGCCCATATAGAGCACCGCTTCTCGGCATTTGTGAAAGAGTCCGCTCCGACTAGGTACGTATGCTGACATATGAAATTCGCCAGGCGAGGGCGAGGGAGCCCGAGAGTTCTATTCACCTCTCGAGTGCTTACTTACACATTATATGTACAGTTACAAAGTAAAACTTCCTTAGGGTGCCTTGCCCAATAGCAAACTGTGCTCTTTCTATCGTATTACACAATCGACAACTTCCGATCCTTCATCGCAACCTGGTAGTCCTGCTTACAGCTCCCGCAGTAGGTATCCCGCCACTGCTCGAGGGCCTGCCGTCTCTTAGCTGGCATAGGTCCCATGGCCTTCTGTGGCCCCTTGCCCGCTTCTGCCCCTTTTCTCGGCTGCTTTGCGTCGCCCTGCTGCTGCAACATAGTATCCAGTTCATCACAGAGGAACTTTTCATCTACCAACCAATTCTCCCATTCTGACTGTAGCATCTCTCGCTCAATGCTGTTGACAACCCTCATGGCTACTAGCAAGTCATGCCGGTACGATCCTAGCCGTTGTCGAGTCCGTCGAAGTCGACGTGCTGTGGCACGACTAGTGGGCGTAGCCAAACTAGCACCGGCATCCTCCCAGGGCCCGTCCATGTCTGTCGTATTCAGTAGGTCCTTGAACGTCGAGAAGCATGTGCTGTTTTCGGGGAAGAACAACCCTTGATTAATTCCGGATGCTGTATCTAGATCCGCAAAGTATATGGCCCTACTCATCATCGAATTGGGTCGAATTCCGATGTTTTGCATGAATCCTGCTGCTCTTCGCTCTCTCCACCACGTCGAAGTCTCGGTCGACGTTAGTAGGAGATTTGCAAGTGTGCTGAAAGCGAGAAGTACAAGGATGATCCACTGAGCTGTAATCAAGTTGAACAAGTTGCGCAGCACAGCAATAGCCCACATGATGAGTGACGATACTGCACTCTCTCCCAGTGAACGAATTGTCTCAAACACCATCGTCGTCAGGGTTCGAGGCTTGATGGCCTGCTTCTTTGCTGAATCTGTCGCAGCAGGCGAGAAGACCACCACCTCTGTCTGTTGCCCAATCTGGCCGTACACCTGGATTGCTCTGTTTGTTCGGCTGCGAGTTCCAAGCTTCCGAACTTGATCCGTAGCAACCTCAGCCAACTCTTCAGCGTCACTTGCAGCATCGTGAATGGCTTGGCGGTCAATCAGGTTCTTGGAGAGCGCCGGGTTTTTCGACCAATCCGTTTTTGTGTAGATGGCTAGTTTGCACTTGGACTTGGCCACATGCGTTATGACAATCTTGGTCACAACCTTGAACCAGCTTGAGTGAGGCAGATGCCACGCCGTCTTGACATGGGTTACCACGTACGTAACGTGATCGCTGAAGACATCGATGATCTGGTAGTCATTAACATCGGCCGTCTTGGACCGACCCAGGACATCTTTGTAGTCAACCTTGAACTGGAAGTCACGCCTCATCCTGCCTTGGTCGACTAGGACCCAGGGTCCTTGAGCAATCTGCTGAGCACGTCGTTCAAAGTAGAGCTTTGGGAATACAAAACTCTTGTCACCGAACAAAACGTGGAAGCAGGACTTGGCACTAATTTCAAAGTGTCGCTCAGCCGCCATCTCTTTCATGCCCTCTGGTTCATAAATGACAGGGCGAGCTGGCAAGTGAAGTTTATGATTATGTCGAGTCCTCGATTTCGAAACACGAAGCGGAGGGCTGAACTCCATACGTCGAGCAACAGGCCGCCCCATCGAAGTACCGTCATCCATGGGCGTGTTTGCTGAGACCTCCTCCCAGCTTTCGACACTAGGACTTGGGCGGTCATACTCTTCCTTTTCGAGATTGATCAAGGTGGTGATGATCGCCTCAACATCCATAGGCTCCTCAGCCTGGATGTCGTCGATTAATAGGTTGAGACGAGTGTGGAGCAGACCGAGATCCTCCAAGAAGACTTTGATGGTGATCCTGGTATATCCTGTTTCGTTGGCGTTTTCGTTCAGATGCAGGAAAATGAAGTCGCAGTCCCTGCCTGGGGCTGCCGTTACTTCACTAATGATGTCTAGACTGATATTGTAGGCCGTGACGAGTCCTATTTGTTGTCCGTAGAAGTACATATTGTCGGGTGTAACGTATATACGGCCATCGCCCGCCATGTCTGGTTTGCCGGGCCCTCGCTCAGGAGACCCAGTCCAAGCGGCCCGGAAGACAAGCACCAGCTTTTCCTCCAAGGGCGCATCTGGGAAAAGGAGTCGAAACTGGGCGTGTTGCGCTCTCAACTCTGGGGGATAATTTCGGGGGAAGTATTCACCACCGTCCTTCCGCTGAACACCTTGCCCTACAGTGCTTCCAGGAACGACAACACCAATAGGATCATCCTCGTCGAGTCTGGGAAGGACGGGTTGTGGCGGTGCGTTCATTGCACCCCAGAGACTTGTTCCCCAGTAGTTCGCAACCACAGACGCAGGGAGTTTCCTATTGTTACCTACAGGTTGGCGTTCTCCTGCTGTCAGGACTGCAATTCGACTCAGTCCGGTCATCGACGGTGGCTTGGCCAGGGTTGCTGGAGCCAAAGTGCCAACCTGTGTGTCAATCGAGGGCAGCATACTAGGCGTCTGCCTGAAATTTGTTGTGCTTCCAACGGACCCTGGAAACCCTGGCGGTAGCGTGTGGCTAGTAGCCATCATGCTAGCCAGTCCAGTCGTGGAAGCTGAGCCTCCCTGTCCGGCTTCGGCGCCTTGGGTGCCAAAGGTCGCTTTGCGATGTAGGTCGAGCTTCTGGATAATCCTGGCAGCATGCTCACGGCCACTCTCGCCCTCCTCTCGAGCCAGGTCTCGACCCAAAGCAGTGATGGTACGACGAGAGATGCTGCCGTTAACGTCAAAGCTCTGTCGTGTACTGAGGTTACCGTCTGGTCCTGGGACAGGCAGTGTGTTTGTTCGGTCAATACTAGGGCTTGATTCATCGTAGATGCCGATCTGTGCGTCGAGGGCCTTGGCAGAGAACTCGGGAATACTGGGGGGAGTGATGGAGAATGCAGGATCAATGGACCCGGGAAGAGAAGCACTAGTTCTGTTCATGCTGGTCTCGAAAGCCCGCTTCTTGGTAACCTCAAAAACCTCCAACCACTCGGTCAGCTCGCCCTGAGTCTCTGCCTGGAGCAGGATTGTCTGGCTCTTGGTCTTGACCTCGAAGCAGAAGCGTCTGTCTTCGGCCACAGCCGGCTTTGCATTACAAAGTAGAACCCCAATCTCATCACCTTGAAGCACTCCCAGAGGCCCTGGTATCAGCCAGCCAAAGATGCCATCACGGCAATAGTACCATCTCCTGATCCACGTATGCCTTGCTGGCTTCCCTGAGAGCACCCGCAGGAACAGCCATCCTTGCTTTTCAGAGACAACTGTGGCACCTTCCTCAAGACGAACCGTGATGGGGCCACGAGTGCCGAGGAAAGGAACAGTTGAAGTGCTGTAGTCCTCGAGCTCACGGGATGGCTTGAACCCTACGAGCGCATTTTCTCCAATCTCTCTCCTGGCAGACTGCAACTCTCGCCTAAAGACCATCTCGGACGCTCCCATTTCATTCGACCACCCCTGAATGCGCTCCATCTCCTGATTCCAGCGCGTAGTGTCGATTGCAGCTTCTTTGGCACGCCGCAGCTGGCTCCAACGCTCACTGCATATTTTGACAAGCAACTTATCCATGCTGAACCGCAGCTGCGGTGCAAGCTGGCAGTAATCCATCGAGGCCTTGAGGTATGCCTTTCGGGTCTCGAAGACAGCAAAGGCATCTTCGCGCAGAGCTGATGGCTCCTTTGTCTTTGACTGACTGACGTATCGAGCGAGCGTAGAGTCAAACGTTCGCTGCGCCTGCTCCATGGCCCTCCTGCACTCCTTGAAATTCCTGAGATCACCAACGATGAACTGCCGAATAGGGTCGACGACTAGACCTTCCATCTTCTTCATTGTGCTTATCATCTGAATCCAATACTCACGCCATCCATCACCCACCCTCTTCAAAGCCAAAAATGTATAGTCATTGTCGACAACGCCATCAGCCGCCGAGGGCATCGTCTTCACGAGGAAAGTATTAATCGTCTCTTCGAGGGCGAGGATATCGTGTAGTAGTTTCGACGTCGACTGAGCATATCCGTTGAGCCATTTTTCTATAGCATCAACTTGATCGCCAAAGTTTGCGGAGGTCACACGAAAAGTCGGAGAATCGAGTGCTGCTTCGTTGAGGCCGACGGGGATGGCGCGGCCAGCCTGGTTGGCCACTGGTGGAGGGGAGTCTTCAGGCATTATGAGAAGATACTTATGTTTAAGCGCCTGACGACAGCTTCAGTTGAAACTGAGCTGAGGTCCCTCTATAGCGCAGAGATGGGAGAAAGGGAAGATTATACGACGGTAAAAAGCTGAAATGGAATGATGTTGACAAGATGTGTTCGTTGATAGGTCATTTCCAGGTATGGGATCCTAGGTGCAGCCCATGTAAGCTTGTAGTCTGTTGACGTAGTACACCCATGCTGGGTACCTAGTACCCAGAGGTCCGCGGACCCCCACAGCGACCAGAAACACCGGAATGGGGGCATAGAGCTAATATCGTTCAAATACGCGGTGATTAAATAACAATACGATATCATACAGTACAAAGCTAGTAAGACTTGCTTCATAAAATCATAAAGTATTATGTGAGTTCCCCTGTTTCATGGGTAATCCCCCCCTTCTGTTTTCAGTAGGGTGATACGAAGTACATCAAATTGTTTCACTTCAACTCACAACAATGGCCATGCAAACGACTAGTATTTCGTTGATCCGGCGTGTAATGCCTGCTCATGACTATATATTCCCAATCAGGGACAAGCCTTGCAGCCAACTGACGCCGACTCTACTCAAATAGCAACAATCTTCAGGTCGAACGTCGCGATATGATGCGTTACCCGTGATGACCCTCAAGATCGATCCCCTAGCCGCCGTGCCGCCGCGATCCTTCAATTTTAATGTTTGGGCCTACCAACCGTTAGACCTGACATTCTGATTTCCTGAGGTGCAAGAATTGGAGGGCCTGGGATGTACCTCTATTCCCGTCGATCATAACTCAAGCCGTCATCATTGTGCGAAGCGGACTGGGTCGCGATGCCTGGCGGGAAGAATGGAGAGGCGCGAGACTGTCACTCTCCGCCAAGCGGTGCTGGGCGATTGACATCGGCGCGGCATCGGTCGACCTCTGCGCCTCGGGGCGCATGGCACTGTGGTTGTACATGGACGGATGAACTTGAGTCGATCCCTCGCTGGTAACGAGGGGATCCGCTGGTCAATCTGTTTGCTGATTAAAATCAAGAGCTCTCATTTCCCAGAAATTATGCCAACTCACCGTCGTAGTACTCATCGTCGTCACTCAAGTCAGCCAGCTGCTCAAAGTTGACCTTGTAGCGGAGAAGACCGCCGATACCACCGAATCCCTTGACGAACTGGTTGCCCTCGGTGGATCGGTCAGAAACAAACTCAAGAGTGGTACCAAAGTCCTTGTAGTGTTCCGCAATCCATTCCAGGAACGATTCCTGGGAAACAATTTCCATCTCTTGGCCAGTCTCCTTGTCGAGGAACTTGTCGCGGTTGGTCTGCTCTTGTTGCTTGGTGGTGTGAAGGATGACCTCACTGCCATTGCTGTCTTTGAGAACCCAGCGGGTGATCTCAAGGTTCTCGAAGACAATCAAGGTCTCGACGGCACCGAGCTCGAGGGCCTTGAGGGTGTCCTCAATGCCGTAGCAAACCTTGCCAGTATCCTGGCTAATCTCCTCAAAATACTTTCCGATGAGCTTCTTCTCCTGGATGAACTTGACGTTGCCGAGAGTCTCGGAAGACAGCTCGATAGCCTGGTTGAAACCGTTCTCACCACCATAAGAAACATCAACAACCTTGATAACCTTGGTCGCAAGACGGCCATCGAACATGTCGGAGGCGTTGAGATCGTTCTTGAAATCGGCGGAACCAGCAAGAATGAGACCAGCGACGTTGACCTTGTCGGCTGTGATGAAGTTCTGGACAGCCAACTCGGCAACCTTTCGGACGTAGTTGTGGCGCTTCTCTTCTCGCAGACGGGCGAAACGGAGAGCGGACTGACCACCACGGCCGTGCTTCTTGGGAAGATCGACAGAGAACTTGTGGACAACCTCACGTGTGTTGCCGCTGAGAGTTCCAAACAGAGCACCGTTACCATCCATGATGATGAAGCCAAACTTCTGGTCGGACTCGAGCAGCTCGGCCAGAGCCTCGGTGTGGAACTTGTTGTCGCACAGGTAGAGGGAGGTGTTGATGGGCTTGAAGGGCTCGAAATCGATGTTGACCTTTCTCTCCTTGCCTTCCTGGGTCAAGATTTCGCCACAGTAGACGACCAGACCGTTCGGGGGCACCTTGTTGTACAGCTTGAGGCGCTGCTGGGTCGAGGTAATGGCGGACAAGACAGACTGTCTGTTGACTCGAGATTTGATGTTGGAGGCGGTACCCTGAGGGGTTGTTAGTGTGGTCATAGGAGAATTTCGAGAGGACTTTGAAGCCGTACGTATTCTTCAGCCAACATCTTGGCTGCTCGAGAGACTTGATCCTTGGGAGCTAAAAGGACACACGAGTTAGTGCGCGTCTTGAGAGGGCTTGTCTCACAAGAACGGCTTACGGATAATGAGGGAAATCATTGAGGTTCCATTTCCTCTGGCGGCTTCAAGACGCTTGATCAGCTTCTTTACCTTCCAGATCTCAATCTATTGAACGATGCCGTCAGTCTTCATTGTCTTTCGGGTTTGTCGATGGCCTAGACATTAATTTCTCGATCGCGGGGCAACGCATGACCCGAGAAAAGAAGAGGGGCATTCGAGGTCCGGGATGAGGATAAGAATAAGACTCACGTTCTTCTCGGCCTCGTTCGCCTGAGCGTCACTCATTTTGGCGGTTGAACTGTGCTTAGCTCAGACCTTTGCGATGGGAGTGGTATCTTCCGGTAGAGATTTCTCCTGGAGTCGTGGAACTATTAATTCTGGACTTGACTCTGGAGCCTGAAGATCCTAAAAGTTGGATGTTAGTGCCAGATTTTTTTCGTGCAGTGAGCGATGACCTACCTAGTAGTGAGGCACCCACACCACAGAGCACACAACCCACTTTTGATTTGCTGCTAAATTGGGGCAATCAAGTCAATGCACTTCACACTTTCACTACGTAACTTGTAGTGTGCCCTCGGGACGCTTCAGTTTGATGTACTTTGCTTAAAACCATCGGTACCCGAGCGGGTCGCTAATATCACTTAGGTATCTTATATTCACTGCTGACATGGAGTCCAGTCTAGGTAACCATGTCTCGGACGCCAGTGAGTAATTCGGTGTGCTCCATGACTACCTAGGTAACCTTGGCCATTTAACGAGGATATGATGTCACAGCAGGCTGAAATTCTACGCTTCAATAGTAGCTCAGGTAATATGAATAAACAAAAGCCATCATATTACGGTGCATGGCCTGCAACATATGTGTGTTTGCTTCTGAAGCCTTTGACTTCTCATTCTGTGGACGCCTCGCACGCCTCCAAGAAGGTCAAATATGCCTCCTAGGATGAGTACTCCTGCAGTAGCTGGCACCACATACTGATAGAACAAAAAGCATGCAACAAAATACCCAGCCAAGAGGAAGAGAACAAGGCAGATCGCAGCATAGGTTATCCCTTTAGCGCTTCTAAGAGCGATATCAAGAAGATCCAAAGTTGACTCGGCAGCAGGAAGTATAGACTGGTACGTGTTAGTTCGTCTACAACACTTGAAAGGAGGCACCCTAATATGAAGAGGGAGATAAAACAGGAGCAACTTACCCGTATCCCCTCTTCTAATTCTATCGTCCTCCTCCTCCTCGGTGTCATCCATCTGGTCATCGAGTCGACTCTTGCGCCAAAGCCAGCAGTGCCTGAGAGGTCTGGTTGACTATGAGATGCAGCAGCAATAGGCAAGAATGAGGTCTCATAGGTTGGGGCGGGATTTTGCAGTGAAAAATCCTCTGTGACGCCCATCATGCTGTTCTGCAAGTTGAACGAGTGTACGCGGCTCGAGAGCGCGCCGTTTCTTTCTGGTCCAAAGCCGCTCCTTGTAGTATTGTGCAATAAGGCGGGATGTTTTTTAATTTCGACCTCGATCTCAATCCTTCGAAAGTTCTTGATTGCTGTGGGATATTTCAGTAAATGTCTCAAAATCCATGTTCTGTGTGACAGACTCACTGCCAACCTCGACTGCTGTCAGAGTAATAACCATCAGAAGAAGCATAGGCATAATCTGCCCAAAGCTCGCGGTCAACAGTGGCTTGACGTCGGCACCTTGATAGAAAACACCAATGACCAGTGTGTACAGGGCAATTGAAAAGGAGAAGATGGCGACCAGCAACTCAAACAGAACTGAGGCAGCCATCTCGGCCACAATAAGCGGTGTCACCGTGGTGAAGGTTTTCCAAAACCCAGGACTTTGCTCCAGTGTTGCCGCCTTCTTCCGAATCCGCTGCCGGTTATCTTTTTCCTTGTATTCTAAGTACTTCCGAAAGTCCACCTCTCTCTGACCTCCCGAATATATCCATTGTAGGATCGTGTTCTTGGAGGTTTTGTTCTCGAGTTCGTATCTCAGAGAGTTGTCCAGTTTTATCGAACGGAAAGCGTTCCAGTAGACAAAAACCAGCATCACAGCAATTGAGAAGCACCTGACACCCGTTGATTCTAGACGAGGCAATCTTGGATATTGAAGGCCGCACAGAAATAGCCTGTCGCGCGGCTCGGATAGTGTAATGAACTCCAGGATCAGGGTTGCCACGAGGAGTCCTAGGAACAACATCATCAAGCCACCACGCAAGAGGGCTTGCTTTGGATGTCTCCTGAAGTACGACTTCAACACTAACAGCGTGCATAGGTGAACGGAGGATGATAAATAGCCTAGCTGGGCGCCGATATAAAAGGAATAGAGCGATACTTTGCAGACTTGTGCATACATGGCGATGAGATAGCACAGCCCAACAGCCAACATCTGGTCACTCAATGCGAGTAGAAGGGACTGATAGCCAAGATTACTGGGGGACTCATTCGCAGGTTTCCTAACCCCGATCCAATGGAGGACCTTCTCATCAACTCGCATATACTGTTGCTTGGGTATGCCGCGTTTGAGAACAGCCATGACGGCCACAATGACCGAGACCGTAGCTGTGATGACAAAGGACAATACAACCTACATAGAATATGTGAGCAAAGGAACGGATGCGAATCAAGGTAAATGGGCTTACACCAATTCCATTCATATCAGCATCCACCACATGCTCGGCTGGAATGTCACACCGGATCCCGCCATTGCAGAAGCTCATCTTGAGAGCAAAACACTATTGCTAAGGTTATGAACAGGATTGACTTCGTGTCGTCACAGGTTGAATGGCAGTAAAGAAGGTGTTATTTGATTACAGGCTAGGTATGATGGGCCTGATGCCGATCATCACGTTTAACCAACCTTCAACACTACTAACCTATCCTTGTTTTACACCATGTCCCGCATATAGACTATAGTACGTCTATGCTGACAGTCTACCTACATGTCACACTGCATCATCCCTTGAGAAGCACGTTTACCTTTTATAATTTCAATTGGTTCGGGTTTCTTCTACTGTCATAAAGATTTAACTCGTGTGATCGCATAAACCCCAACAACCAACGTTTCATCCATCATGATTTCCCGTCACTCATACTAAACCTTTTAGTAATTCTGCCTACCACTCAATTGTTGGGCAGGTGTCAAGAGTTCAACATCCGTCGCAGGCCTTGCAGGCCTCGTTCAAGCCTCGCACTGTTCAGGGAGTCCCTGACCTGTTCCGAGCTGCGCTTATATGCGCCTTGGGCGTTCAAGCTTCAGATCATCAAACTACCTAGGTACCTTACCTACCCAAGTACTTAGGCAGGTAGATAAGGTAGCTTGTATAAAATAAACATGGGCACTGAGAGAGATGTATAATAAGCCTGTGAAGCGGGCTTGCACCGAGGGACCAATAGTCCTAACGAGTCATTGGTACTTCAGATTTATCAGTTCAAGTCCGTGCAGACGGGATTGTTCCAGAAATTGAATTGGCTTGCTTCTATGTGACCCTACCTACCTAAGGTAGATAAGGTAGGCTGGCTGTATGTCCAAGGCCGACTGGTTCGTTCTTGGTTGGAGCTGTAGCCGTAGCTATAGCCCAATAAACAGGAGCTGTAAGTTAGTGAGTACTTTAGGTAAAGAAGGTAGGTAATCAATGGCTGATATCCAATCCGTCTTGAGCTTCTCATTCGGTCAATGTCATTGGATCTCAGTCATTCCCCACCACCTCCACACGCTACAGTACCCTCGGGGAGCAAGAAAATACCAGACCTTGATCTAGGGTGCTAAAATAAACTTATCAAAGATCTGCTAAACTTAGGCTAAATCTACCTAAATATTTTTATTGCTTAGAGTCAAGGTTTTGGGCTTTCTTTCCTCCCCTAGAGTACCTACTAACCTAGTACCGACCCAGCAGCAACGTTCCGAAGCTCGGCCATCCATGCGACGCCAATCACTAACTACCTACTCTGTACCTACTAACCTACAGTACCGACCAACCGAACCTTTCCTCCACTATCTGTGTATGTACTGACCTTAGGATACCTTTAGCGATTAAACACCACACTCATCGACAAGGTCTCTATTATCCGTTCAGCGACAGCAATTCGGGACATCTTGGAATTACGTACATCAAAGATGGATTCAGCTCCTACAGAGCTTGCCGCCATTATCCAAGCTGCAAGCATCGAACGCCATCCAGATCCTGCTCTTGATACCAACCCGTCCACAGCAGCCGACAGAAGACAGCCTGTGACCCTAGAGCACGTCAAGCACGAGCACGATGATGGAATTGACGACGACGACGAGGATGAAGAGGACATCCCCTACAGCGTTCTCCGACCGGCGCCCAGACATTCCCACCTACCTCCTCTGCCAGATCTACGCTTCGAGCAGAGCTATCTTCGAAGTATCTCCAAGGCGGATACATGGTGGAAGGTAGCGTTGATTACAACGAGGGATCAGGCATGTATATGAAGAGTATCACGGCTTCTGAGTGCTAACACGGTGCCAGATCATGATGCCCTTAACCCAAGGCTTAGTGTACAACCTCTTTCTCTGTGGCTGGCAACATTGGAACAGAAGTGCTCGATTGCACGGAAACACATTAGGTGCGCGAGTAAGGCGCTGGTGGTGGGGAGTCAACAATTGTATGTCATTGAACACATCTCCATGTTTCATTCAAGCTAACGTGTTATGCTAGGGAATATACCTACCTATCCTAAGAGAGGTTGACAAGATCGGGAGATGAAAAGACTACACGCGATACTCGGGGCGCTGATGTCATTGTCATGTATGATTTACTTAGTTAAAAATGACGACAAATCATTGTGTAACGTCTGAGAAGCAAGCCCGGGACGCCTGTTAAAGCCTTTCACTCAGTACGGGCTTCTGCCACTTCGAAACCCCTGAACATGGACTTCTTAGTCGGTAGGTGGGATGATAAAGCCCCTTCATAACTACTGACTTCTGGTTCTGAGAGTCTGTTCCTTGACCATTAACTATGTCACACATCGCCTGTTTCAACGTTGCTGAATGCAGCACTCTCAGTGACATCTGCCTTCATGAAAGAATCGGATAGCAACATGGTCGTATGTAGCTTGACATTGGTATAATAACTGATATGCCTCGCTATGCTGATATACTTGCCCATCTTGAACCCTCACTGGATCGAGATACTGTTTTCCGTTGGACTTCACTTTAAATCTTCTAAAGAACCCTATTTATGGGCACGCAAGTTCGATGCCATCAATACCTTGCTTCTTCTGGTACCGTATTTCCATTCCGCCATGTCGATAACCTTTTGCGTCACTGGCTTTTTGCCATATAAACCCTTGGCTCCCCAACTCCAACAAAAACGTACAGTGTCAAATGACCAGTCCCTACTCGTGATTTGCCGCAACATCGAGAGCTCGGGGAACTGGTTGCGCATGCGTCTTTTCTGGGCTCCCTCTAAAAGCCAGAGACGTCGCATGTAGTGCTGCTGGGCTTGCGTTGTTGCGTTCAGCAAGGTTTGTGTTTAGATTGGGAGATTGCTGGGCTGCAGTCTGTGCCTCCTTGCTGGACATAGCTTCCGGGGCTTCTTGCATCTCAACAAGAGGCGATTCTCCCAGTCGATGCTCCTCGCCTGCATTATCAGAGCTTGGCGTTGGTAGTTTGTTTCCGGCTTGCGAGTTGGGTCCCAAGACGTTCCGCAACTTTGGTGGTGTTACTGAGAGCTTTACCACCAGACTTCGGCTTTTCTCCTCCAGGTTGTCGTCCATCATAGCTTCATCTTCGTCAAAGTCGTCTTCGCCTTCTGATTCATCAGGCACATGCTCATCAACATCTTCCTCGTCATCCCCGAAATCGGCCTCACTCTCGTCGTCAGAATCATCAGAGGCGTTGTGCCGGGGCCCCTTATTGTTCTCGGCCCAGCCGGTTGTACCGTGATTCACTGCTGCCGATCGGCGAGGCCGTCCCGTTGGACCAACGGATTGCTCTCTATCAACTTCGGACGTATCGCCCTGTACACTGCCTGGCGCACTGCTTCCAGTTGTGGGGTTCAGCCGTGTTGGTGCCTTGATCTGCCGGCCGCTAGCAGTAGTGACAGGGCCAGTCTCTACGGATGTGTGAGTTCCAGTGTTGCGAGTAGATCGTCGAGTTGTCGAGTCGGTAGTGAAGATGTCTTCATCGTCGGAGTATGTATACTTCATCTTTTTGCCCCGAGTTCGACCCTCATAAAGAGAAAACCCAGGCTCCGGTCTCTTGAACTGTTCCTTGCGCGCCTGGCGGTAATCTCGGCGCTTCCGTTTCTATAACGTGTCAGTACTGTTGTCAATTTGAGAGCTGTGGCAGAACCCAATCTTGGTGCCAGAGCCAGGGCGCTATAACTAACCTCTTCGCCGGCTTCGAATCGGGGAACCGCAGAGAACATTTTCTGAGCTAGCTTTGTAGCCTTTGGTCCGCCATCCTTGACCTGGAGTTTCTCGGCTAGAGTCTTGAGCTCTTCAATGGTGCCTGCAACGCTCCACCATGTCCTGTTGGTCCCAGCAGGGTTGCTCTCTCTGTAAATGCGGAAAGCAGTGTCGTCTTGTCCTTCAATTAGAAAATAGCGGCGCTTGTCTCCATCTGATCCCCAAGGCTGTACCGATCTAGGCTGGTTCGTATCATCTTCGTGGCGGTTTTGCTTGTATGATTGATTGATAAGTCCTTTGACGGTGTCGGAGGACGAAAGAGTCCAAAGAATTAGATATCGCAGGAGTGTAAGCTTTATCAGTGTTAGCACCAGGGACAGTCTCGAGGGTTGGTTGCCAACACGCACTCGTTGCGTAGGGTTCATCGAGGCGAACGTCGCGCCGCCAGACAAAGGGCTCTTGTCCTCCCAAGCAGGTGCCCATTGGTTCTTGTGAGTACTGACAGCATCCTCCAAAGCGCGACCGTAATGGCCAGGCCTAATTCTCAATTAGCGCATTGTTTCTTGCGACATAGGGTCCTGCCATACTTGACATCTTGCTTGCGGTTCAATAGTAACCCCAGCAACGCGCAAAGGAAATGTTCTGCTCGATCGCCAGGAATGGGCTCGACAATGTCACGTTCGAGTTCTTGTGGGCCAAAATGGGCAAGCGATTTCGGAAATGCGTCATTGAATCGGCTTCTGAACATCACAATGAACTGTAGCTGTTAGCCTGTACTCTTCAAGTCCAATGCGCGACTGCAGCGCGTCGCAACAGCTGCGACACGCGCTGAACGGCAAAAGAGAAAAATGTGAAAGGAAGCGGTGCACAGCAGTAGAGCACATACTGCGATATCTGGATTATCTGCCAATACATATTCATGAGGGGGCGACGGTGAGCGTTTTCGGGGTGGCGGCGAAGCTTCCTTGGCTGGTTTGTCTGTAGCCTTGGAAAAGTATTTCTGGATACCCTTTTTGGGCTTGACGACTGGCTCTTGGGCTGGTTCGTCCAGCTCAATATCAGAAGGCGCAGGTGACAAAGAAGAGAGCGAAGAGAGGTCGGAGGAGTCGTCTTCGGCCGACATTTTTTGTGTGGTTTGTTGATGTGAGGTTGATATGGAGATGGAGATGAGTGTGGGGAGAAGGAGGAACGACGTAACTTGGGCTCTGACACAGAACAAGCACACACTAGCCTGGTCAAAGAGCCGCAGGTTAGGTTGGTGAGTCCTGATAGGCTAGACAAATATCAATTGACTATCTAAACAATCAAGCTCGCAATAGGAACAATGTAACAAACATCCTTTATTGTTCCCCCAGCCGAGAGCTCTTTGCAACCCAGGCTGTTGCACCCTCGTGACAGTGACCGCCTCTTGCACTCTCCCCATACGAAGCTTCTGGGGCACTGCACCAAGATCTCCGTTCCAATGTCATGATGAGATTATGCCAACAAATATGGTGTTTGGTAGTATACCATCAGTACACAACTCTCGTCCCTTTTCTCTGCGGTTTAGTTTCCGCATAAGTAGATTGACTCTCGCGTTGGGCCAAGACGAACTGGAGTCTTCACTTCTTCGTCATCTTGAACAAGTTTGGCCGTATGATCTTCAAATAAGCACCCTGGCCGGACTTGGGCACCCAATCAACCCCCGATGTTCTTTCTCCTCGAGCAGTGCCAGTTGCCGCATTGCCAAAAACTTTTCTGGCATGGGTCGCCGGAGTCATATTTCAAGGATCAGTCGCATAGTCGTGAGCGAGAAGCCCGAATATCGAGAATCGGCATCTACTCTCACCGCCATGCAGCATTAGATAGCGCAGTTTCCCGCCACACTCAAGGTCTGTCTCAGAGATGAAGGGCTGTCCGTCAGAATAGGCCAAGAATGAGCATGTCCCGCTAGAAACATATCGCAGAAGTCGTCGCGATGTCCAAAGGCGTAACACAGAGTGCATCCACTTAGGGATATTCCACTTTGAACGCCCCGTCCTCCCCTTGTCGCTCACCAAGGATCAACCGCTTGGTCGACTTCAAGCACCTCAACATCAAAATATATCGCCCCGCTTAGCATCCCGCAACGCAACATAAAAGCCCACGCGTGATATACGCCAACGGCAGGAAACGAAAGATTGATAGCAGGCTATTCAGAACGGCATTGACGATACCGACGAAAAAGCATATATGGTGAAAGCGGCGTCGCGTAATCTAGCACCTTTGAGCTGACGAGATACTGCTGAGAATCAAGCATACACCAGGTAATCATGCGCTGTCGTGGTGATGATCGCTGGTGATGACCTCAGCTCAGTTTGAGCGATGTCGAGAGGCGAAAGGTCGATTGTTTAAGCACGCGTCGCGCTAACATCCAATGACAGACACTGAATAATTTATGGGGCTGAGGTATGCCTGCCCGTACCTTAGGTTCTACCGACTAGGTAGTACGTACTGAGGTATCTAAGGGACGAAAGAAAACCCAAGACCTTGATCCTAAATGACAAAAAGACTTAGGTAATTTAGGATAAGTTTAGTATTAATATAGTATAAATTTAGGAAGCGTTTTGCTGAGTTTATTTTTGATACCTTATATTCAGGTCGGAGTTTTCTTGCCCCCCGAGGGGTATCAAACAGGGAAGACTCCACATTCAGATTGGAACCGAAATTTGGAAAGAGCGAGCCCTATCACGTGATTGGGTCCACCGTAAACTGAGAAAGAACGACGCACAAAATTAGTAGCGCGAGTGTTTCCAACAACACACCAAGCGGCCATCGCCAGGTAAATATCCCCTCCCCTTCCTTTCTTCCTCGCCCACGATCTTCCATACTAACCCGCAGCTTCACAGACTACCCTTTCCTTTTCACACCGTGAAGAAGAGCCGCCATGGGTAGAGTTATTCGCAACCAGCGTAAGGGTCGTGGATCCATCTTCAGTCAGTACCGAACGAGCCTTCTCCACGATATCGAAAAACATCAAGATACTGACGCATATTAGCGGCCAACACACGCCTGAACAAGGCTCCTGCCAAGTTCCGCAACCTCGACTATGCCGAGCGCCATGGCTACCTTCGAGGTGTAGTCCGCGAGATCGTCCACGATGCTGGCAAGTTCCCCGAACGATGAGCTCCCCGAGAATTCTTTTTGACGGAAATTGCACAATTGTGTACAAATGCAATGATGGAGGAACGACAACTAACAATGATTGTCTGTGCAGGTCGTGGAGCCCCTCTCGCAAAGGTCGTCTTCCGCCATCCCTACCGATTCAAGCAGGTCACCGAGACCTTCATCGCCAACGAGGGCATGTACACTGGCCAGTTCATCTACGCCGGAAAGAAGGCTGCTCTCACCGTTGGTAACGTCCTTCCCCTCGGTGAGATGCCCGAGGGTACCGTTGTCTCCAACGTCGAAGAGAAGATTGGCGACCGTGGCACTCTCGGCCGTACTTCCGGCAACTACATCACCATTGTCGGCCACAACCCTGATGAGGGCAAGACCCGCATCAAGCTTCCCTCCGGTGCCAAGAAGGTCGTTCACTCCGGCTCTCGAGGAATGATCGGTATCGTCGCTGGCGGTGGCCGAACCGACAAGCCTCTCCTCAGTATGTTTTCTTGGGGGATAATGAAATGAGGCATCGGATTACTGACATGTCTCGCAGAGGCTTCTCGTGCCAAGCACAAGTTCGCCGTCAAGCGCAACAGCTGGCCCAAGACTCGTGGTGTTGCCATGAACCCCGTCGACCATCCTCACGGTGGTGTACGTATTCTCGGAATCTATTGTGATGGGAACAGAAAAGCTGACAATGGATACAGGGTAACCATCAACATATTGGTAAGGCTTCTACCATCTCCCGATACGCCGCCCAGGGTCAAAAGGCCGGTCTTATTGCCGCCAGAAGGACGGGTCTCCTCCGTGGTACCCAGAAGACAAAGGAGTAAAGTGGTGACTGGGTTCATGGTCTCATTGGGATGGTGTTTACTGGCTTGCTTGCATCTATTGAAGGTACTGCCGAGAGCAGATGGCTGGTAGCTCCGAGGGCAAGTACTATGGCATTTGGCGCAAAAAGAATCTGAAGGCCGTTTCTCTGTGAAAGATGTGAGCGAAGAAGTGAGATACCACGAATACCGAAAAAAGGCTTCCATGAGAGAAGAAGCATGCTTGGTTAAAATAATGTCCATTCAGCGATTGTGTCCAATCATGCACACCACGCTTTTTTAATATGCAAGTGATATACTACTGTATGTTCAGCTTCTTGTCATCAATTACATCGCTCATCGGTATGCTTCACATGAGGAATTCCGGATAATGGTAGTTAATTGCTGATTATCGCGTCTGGCTCTTTTGGATAATCAAGGTATTGGTAAGGTCACCGGATCATGGTGCGGATTGTGATGAGGTAACCAGATCTAGATCGTATGATGGCTGGTGGAATTCATTTATTTACCTATATTAAGTAGAGAGCCCTGGCCGTCCGTCGACCATAAACCTACTTACATTGTAGCTTTGATCATACATACAAATTGCCTAGTCATTTTAACCTTCCGGCCTCGAAGCTACGATTCGGGCAACTAACTACTTAGGCAAGCAACAAACATAAGAAATGTTGGCGAAACCATCTGCTTCGACTCTCCGACTTGAAATTCCTTCTCTTTGCCGCTGCACGTGTACTCGCAACTTCTCCAGCTTCGCTCCTTTTCGGTTGCCGAAAGACCACGCCCCACGTTTTTACCCCACTAAGACCAGGACGGTTGACCCCTCCATTCACCTCAAACTCTTCCCCTCTGAAGCTTCATCTACACTTTTATACTCATCTGTATCACATCATTTCTCTTCCCAAACAAGACAGTCAAGTGCCATGTCTACCGTTAAGGAGTACTCCCTTCTCTGTCTCGAGAACCCTCTCCTCGGTGAGTTACTCTCCAGTTACACCATTTGCAGGAGAAATAGCTCTTAGTGCCCCTTCAATGCAGTCGAACATTTGCTGACAGGCACTTTTTGTTCAATGCAGACATCCAGGCCAAGGGTGACCAGGTCCTTCTTGACAAGTACGGTCTTAAGCCTAACGACGCCATTCTTGCAGAGGAGAAGCATATCCCTCTATACGAAGACCTCCTAAACAACTACGATGCCAAGCTGATTGCTGGAGGCGCTGCACAAAACAGTGCTCGAGGTGCTCAGTACATCCTCCCTCCTAACAGCGTCGTCTACCTCGGTGGTGCCGGTGATGACAAGTATGCTGCTATCCTTCACGATGCTGTCAAGGCCGCTGGTCTCCGTGTTGAATACCGTGTCGACCCTAAGGAGAAGACTGGCCGATGTGGTGCTATCATTACCGGCCACAACCGAAGCTTGTGCACGGATCTTGGCGCTGCTAACCACTACGACCTCGATCACTTGAAGAAGCCTGAAATCTGGAAGCTCGTTGAGAACGCTGAGGTCTACTACGTCGGTGGTTTCCACTTCACCGGTACGAGCCTGGTTACAACCCCCCCAAACACTATGATAATGCTAACCCATGTCAGTCTGTCCTCCTGCCATTATGGAGCTCGCCAAGCAGGCTGCTGAGCACAACAAGCCTTTTGTTCTGTCCCTGTCTGCTCCTTTCATCACTCAATTCTTCAAGGAGGTTGTCGACGCCAGCGCCCCTTACTGGGACTACATCATCGGCAACGAGACCGAGGCCGCCGCCTACGCCGAGTCCCACGACCTCCCTAGCAAGGAGCCCAAGGATGTCGTCAAGCACCTCGCCAACCTTCCCAAGGAGAACACCAAGAGAAAGCGAATTGCCATTGTCACTCAGGGTACCGACCCTACTCTGGTTGCTGTCCAGGGTGAGAACGACATTAAGGAGTTCCCCGTTCACGCCATCGAGAAGGAGAAGATTAACGACACCAACGGTGCTGGTGATGCCTTTGCCGGTGGTCTCCTCGCTGGTATCCTCCAGAACAAGCCCCTCGAAACCAGCATTGACATGGGCCAGTGGCTTGCTCGTTTGAGCATCCAGGAGCTTGGACCTTCGTAAGTTCACCCAAATGCACCATTCTTGACAAGTTGTGTTCCCAAAATTTACTGCTTCATTTCTCTACCTATTTTTCCTATCAACAACATAGCTCCTTGGCCAGGGCACCAATCCCAGTAACATGATAACAAACCCCAACTAACTCTCGTGCAGATACCCCTTCCCCAAGCAATCCTACCAGGCTGCTTAAATCTATTAACAACTCATATTGCACATTCTACTTGGATCATTGAATGTGGTTCGGCGTTGCTGGTGTAAAGGGAAACGGTTTCAACAACGGCGTTTACATCCAAAGGGAGAACATACCCCAAACTGAGGGCTCCCGAACGCATTGAGCGGCATGGTATCCTCCACGATATCGAGTACTTAGCAGGCATATTATCTGAGTGAATATAAAATGAATGACTTCTGGCTTTGAAACCCAAGATCTTGCACCGACGAATATACCGTCAGACTGGGTGAATACTGACTTAAGATTGGCCCGGTTGGCGAGCAAAGTCATCAGCTATCGTACGAGGTCCGAAGACATTGAGTAGCTGAGATAGGCCAGCGTACTGCACCTGTTGAACTGTTTCATTATGCGGTCAATATCTTTGAAAGCTGGCCGGCTCCAAAAGACCAGTACTCCATGCTAGGACATGTGCAGGTGCTTTATAGCGAATCATCGGCTATGCAATCAATCATGCTCCGCCCCGAGTGGTCTAGACCAGGGCCAAGACGTTTTTGAAGGCGCAAGAGTCGACGAAAAACTGGACAGATTGGAATATCCCGACTTCCACGGCCGTGTACTGAAAGACACAAGAATAAACTATGCTTTTACTTATTACCATAAAAGGCAGCCTGCAAAATGGCAGCATCATAGCTGGATGTCGTTTCATCCATCTGAAAACGTCGGCCCGACGAGGATGGTGCAGGATCCTGAATGTGATTGCGATCGTAGCGGCTCGTGTTTATATAGCCAACTCCAGTTGGCATGCCGAAAGTAGCCCCATTAGCAGGTGTGCCTTGATACAAACTGCTTGGGTGTGAGAACGCAGACAAAGAGGAAGACGTAGCGTAGCCATGGTGACCATAGGATTGAGGTGCTGCCTCGACGGACGTGCGGTTGTGCTCGTTGCCCCATTGGCTGGACACTGAAGTACGAGGGGCGGAGCTACCGAAAGTTTGAAGCAAGTTGCTGCGATGGGCCTCTTCGGCAGCTGAGCTAACACGAGGGCTGGCCATCATGCCACTACCAGCTCGGGGAGTCGGCATGGTTGGTAGTTGAGGCGTGGAGACGGTGAAAGGGTCGTCAAATGTGCTGACAGTTCGTGAGGTTTTCCTTATAGAAAATTTGGGACTAATGGGGGCTTCGAAAGCATCCTTATATGAGACCGAGGTATCGTTACCCTTATGGGGTGTCGGGGTGTACACCCAGTCCCAGGGAAGAGGTTCAAACGTGCCAGAGGGCATGGAGCCTGTGGTAGGGCTGGCGTCAGCCTGAAGCATTCCAAAGACCTCGATCGCAGTTGTGCTATGCATTCCATATGAGGTCTCATCAGTGGAGCGGAGACCAGATTGTGCCTGTTCAGTGGTAGGAGGCCTTAGGAAAGGAGCAAGCATGTTGATAACAGTGTTATCAGCATCGTCAGGTACGGACTGCTCATGGGGAGGCTGTGTCTCGATAGATGCAACAAAAGCTCTCCTCGCGTCCACCTTGGACGCAAGTCGATTCCCTGTTTGCGTGGTGTCCGAAATGGTGCGATGTCGACTGGCGGTCCTGATGTTGCTCTGTGTATCCCGTGCAGGAGAACTCACAATAGACATCGGCTGGGAAGTATCTTCGTTCGCGGTAGGCTTTTCCTTGTACTCAAAAGCAAGGCCTTTCTCGGAGACATGGGCGGCGAGAGGGCACAAGTCGTCCTCGGCGAGGAAGTAAGCACATCGCAGTATGTCTAATATTCTTGCCAGTGTCTCCTGGAAAGTGCTGAGTCGTCTCTCTGGGGATAGCAGTCTTGGCTTCAAGCCACCACTCTCAGAAAAGTAAGATCGGCAAGCTTGCGGAACCTGGTCCGGGGCAAGGGGAAGCAGGCCTTGGGTCTGGACATCCTCCGCGAGAAGGTATGGGCACGAGGCCAGATTTTCCTGGGTATATGTCTCGTTGCACAGTAATGAGAGGACCTTTGAAATAGCCTTCATCATATCTGGCAGTACGGTGCCGAGAGCTTTTCCAGCCGCAAATATTTCTTGGCGACGTGCAGCCAGCCACATACCGTAAATACGAAGCAGAGGCAGAAGCGCCTCGATCACAGGGGATGATTTGGCTGTTGCCGGGTCCTCGGAAGCAGGGTTCTCGCGGCAGACAATATTGGTGAGCTCAGAGGTGAGCGCCGAGCAAAACGCAAGAATGAATTGAGCGTTGATGCGCAAAGTATGGTGACAAAAACGTGAAGCTGCCTGTGTTTGAGCCTCTGTTATATATTAGAAATAACACTAAGCATTTTATGGCTAGCGGACCTACCGGTATATTTCTGAGTGGCGATGAAGTAGCTCGACATGTTGATCAGGGACATCCTGAACAGAACCTCGAAATAGTCAGGGTTCTTGGAAGCCATATCAAGCCGATGGAGGACTTCCCTTTCAAGTTCCCCGCTGCCTGCCATGGTCTCATCTCTATAGTAGGAAGCATGAAGTTTGGTAAACCAGGTGACGAATGCATCGCTTGGTCCACGTGCTTGCTTCTTAGGCGGGTTCTTATCCGGCTGAAAGTAGCTCTTGAACTTGGACTCGAGATTCTGCTTCACGTTGGGATGAGGATCAGCCGTTGCGATGCTCCGGTAAAAGTAGTAAAGGATATCTAAATCTTTGCCTTCCTCAAGGCTTATCATGCCCATCTGGTGGAACGGGAAGCCGGAATCGGGTTTCAAATCGTGAGCAAGACTGTAATAGGCCAGTGCAACCTTATAGCTCGACTTTTTCAGGCCTGACTGGACCTGATAACGTGCCAGGTCGCCGAGACAGATGAGAGTGAAGTGGCATGAATTGATGACCAGCGGATAGATCGGATCGGGTACGGGACTGACGACATCGCTACTGGGGGATCCGTCCACCTCGACGCCTTGAGCAATGCGCTGCAATTCGGGGATGTCGTATCGTGCAGAGAGGCGCTGGACATAACCCTTGTAGAACTCCTGAGCAACATGTAGAAAGCCCAGATACTTGTCCCCAAACTTCCGTCGCTCCACATTGCGCTTGTCACCCTTCTGCTTTGGGGTTGTTTGTTTCTCTCCCTTGTTCTTGTCCTTGTCGCCAACGCGCTTTTCGTTGGCCGTCTTGTCGGTCTTTTGCTTGTCCGAATTTTGCGCCAGGTGTCGGAGGCGAACAAGGGCTTTTCGATATTCGTTGTTGATACTAGTATGCACCAACCACATAGTTTGGTCGGTATGCTCGGCGACAGCATACTCGAAGTCGAGATAGATGGTCTGCACACAGGCAAGGCGGAATCTATTTTGTGGGGTTATATGAATTAGCTTCATGAGCGTAGCAAGCCGCATGCGATCTTCCTCACTTATCCAGAACCATATCCATCGCCTCGAACTGGGAGATGTCAACACCAGAGTTGTTATCTTTTGGAAGCTTTTCCATGTGTTTTGTCAGTTGCCTTCGCAGTTTGACTGCCGAGCTGGAAGATGTTAGCTCCTGAGTGTTTACTGGATATGAGCAAGAAATCAGTATGTGGTGTTTGCGCAAGCCGATCAAATCATGGTGTGTTGGTTGTTGTTGTTTTTTGTTTGCCTTTTTCTTTTTTCTTTTTTTGGCGGTGTATGATCACACGAGGCAAATCAATGAATGCATGGCTCTTTCACACATATCTTATCGTGAGTGAGGATATTCAACTTACCGCCACGTTTGTCTGGCCTTACCAGAAAGATCCGCATGCTCCGGCTTTGCAGCCTGGACGCTCGGCGTCGCAGTCTCGGGTTCCATGATCGCAAAGTCGGTATAATCGGGACGCAAACTATGTGGACTCGAGGTTGACGCAGGCGGACACGGATGCGCAGGGGTAAAGGGCAGGACGAAAGGTGTCGCGGCACAATTCTAGAGCGTCGGTATCGAACTGACAATCGTTTCGTTCATGCTTTCTCTGGTATAGGATCATGGAAAGACTTTCGGTCCATAACTCATTCGCAGATCGGGTCGTCGGGTTGAGATTGAGGTTTGGCACTGGCACTGACACCAGACTCGGTTCGCGAAAATGGAATCGTTGGCCGAGAAGACACACATTGGTGAAGAGATGGAGGGAGGGGCGGGTTAAGAAGGGTAGAGTAAAGTATACGGCAAAGTAAACTAAAAAAAAAAAAAGGCAAAGTAAACACGCGCAATAATAATCGACCCCGAGTTATACCGCAGGTCTATTGTTAATTGCGCTGTAGAGCCAAGCGGAACTTTGTTGAACGTGAGTTGAAAGAGAAGGGAGAAAAGTTTCACTGTGACACCTCAGAGTGATGAAAGATTGAATGAACTGACGGGAGCCCCTCAAGGTAAGGTTCAGTCAGGCCAGGTCACGCTCAGCGGCGGTCGTTCCAAGGCACAAGATTTTAAGCCCAATACCACCTAGTTAGTAGTGGTGCTGAGTCTCACTGCCCTATGGGTTCACTTCGAATTGGATCCATGATTGCCTTGCGACGAGTGCCTACGACTCACCTAGGTAGTCACTTGGTTAGTAGTATGAAGACATTCTTACCTCAAGCTCGAACGGTAAGCACATAGTTATCAGACACAAGAGTGCGTTCTGCAGGTTGTTCCAATCAATATCTTAACTTAGTACCTAGCTCGAAGTATCTTCACGAGTCTACTGTGTAAGCACTTGCATATTAATATCAATATCAGATCTCCAGATCTTATTGTTAAAGACCTGGATTATGTGACATCAATAAATATCGAAACTACTTTCTAGGTACTAACATAAGGCAACATGTTGGCCTTGTCTACTTCATATAGTACCTAGGTAGGCACCTAGTAGCCAGTCTAGGGGGGGAAATAAAAAACGACCCCTCACACCAGCGAACTTTGGTGTAGTTGGGGTCGTTTAAATTTCCCCCCCGAGGGCCAGTCTACCCTGTTTGCCTGTGTTCATGATGATTCAACATATTTTACTACTAACCTAGGTTAGTGGGTACTTACTTACCTAGGTACCTAGATACAAACTCAAAAAAAAGGCCCGTGCTCCCAGTACCGACTCCCAAGTGGATTGTCAGCGCCTTAGGTAGTCACTCCGTACTACAAAAGCTGCCCCTCATCACCAGCCAGTTCATCAACTGGTTTAGCGCCTGACAGGGTAGACCCCACCATATATCACTGGATGAGCTACTACTCACCTCCAATATATGACCTTTTGGAAATATCACAACGTCTGGCAGTTTCATCACATAAAAACCGTCCATGTTTACCTAGATACCTACCTGACACGTTGACTTGTCCTACTGCCCTACGCCTAGCGAGACTATAGGCACTTTGCCAGTTCGTCTCGACAATCTATAACCGCTCCCTAAAGACTCACTACCCTGTATTCACCGCTTTGCATCCTCTGGACATTGCTCTCAAGTAATTCTACCTTTCCAATCAAGCTCACAACAAAAGGATGAAGCGCTCACGAGAGCTCGAAGAAGAGCTAGATTCCGATTTTGAACAGACAACCCCGGAACCGTGCCTACGTCCAGTGTCAAAAGTGACCCAGCTTGAATCGGCCATCCACGACGAAGAAGATACCATAGCCATGAGATGCAACTTGCCTCCGCACAGAGAGCCTCTGGCCTTTAGATCCTACGACGAATACGAAGTTCATTACAACAAGTCCCATACTAACAGGTGTCTTGAATGCCACAAGAACTTCCCAAGCGAACATCTGCTCAACGTCCACATTGAAGAATACCACGACCCTTTAGTGATTGTGAAGCGGGAACAAGGCGAGCATACCGTAAGTCCCATACTCTGGCATTCCATCGACCTCTACGAGTCTGAAACTGACCCCTTGCGCTCCAGTACTCGTGCTTTGTCGAGGGATGTGAGCGTAAGTGCATGACACACCAGAAGAGGCGTATGCATCTCATCGACAAGCACATGTATCCAAAGAACTTCTTCTTCGCCGTCACCAGAGATGGTATTGACGGTAGGCGGTCCCTGCTAAATGATGGCAGTCATCATCGCCGCCGATCATCGACCAACTCACAAGCTGTCAAGAACTCTAGACGTCGCGCCAGTCTCATGGAGGGCGATAATGTCTCTTCACAGCCGGAGGACAAATCAAAAGAGTCACCAAAGTCACCAGCGGTGAATAACGTAGAAAACAAGCAGGAAAAGCACAAGCCAGCCGACACAGAGATGGCAGATCTTACAGGTGCCATGTCGTCACTATCCTTTGTCCCACCGAGTGTCCGGTTTGGACGTGGAAGAGCTGGCTTTTCCAAAAGATGAAGCAAAGACGATGTTTCAGACTGGATAGGAGTATCAGCACACTTTTAGTAAAGACATGATGCGGCCAATAAAAGGATTTTCTACCTCATCGTGTCGATATATATCGTTTTTGCCTCGAATCGTTATTGATGCGTGTTGATGAATTATTAATACGCCCAACGCCGTCTCTTCCTTTGAACTTGCAGGTGTTTCCTCCATCTACGTCGCCTCCATATTCGCGCTTGTCGTGCCTAGTCGCTTGATGCACAGCCTCTGCAACCGCAGCTGACGCACTCAATGTCTTCGTCACCCTTAATCTCCGCCCGTGGAACACGACAGATGCATGTGCTGTTGAAATTTGTCTCCTTTGTCTGGATGCAGCGCAGACAGCATAGCTAGGCAGGTTCAGCACGTATGCCTCACAAGACAGATGGCGGTTGGGACACTGACCTTTTCATAACCTTGCTTCTTCCACTTCGCAATCAACATCGCGTCCGCGTAGCCGTTTTTCAGCAACCAATCGTACAGTTTCTTGCTGATAGCCTCCTTCTCGTAGTATAGCTCATATACGTAGCGGCTGCGTTGATGCGAGATCTGGAAGATTTCCCACTGCGCTTGGTGCCTAGGACCTGATGGCGGCGGCTTGTTCTGGGCATCCTTCATCTTGTTGGAAAATATGAGCAAGTCATTCTCAATATCCTCAAAGCCATCAGGCGGCGGTTTTCGTTTAGATGAGTGTCGAATAGCGGGCATCTTTAGTTGTGCGTTGGCTTGTTGAATTTGTTATTATTTTTTCTGAGGATGTGTTCCTGTCGTAACGAGAAATGACGTTACAAAGTTGCTAGCTACTAAAACTGACTTAGCCTCCAGTGACTGCTTGATACAGTGGGGAGCAATAAGTATGAATACCGGGCGTGTATTGTTTTTCTTCTGCTAACCTAATTTGGTAGCTTAGGTGTGTAAATGTATTGCTGCTTCTAATTGGCTTACAAAAGCTACTAACCAGGATCGGAAATAAAGATCCCTTTTTAGGGTTAGAGGGTGTGTATAGGTACATTGAAGGGTATTCATACTTATTGCCCCCCACTGTAGGTACATAAGTAAAAATTTAGTGGAGGCCCGACTAGTACCTAGTAGGTACTTACCTTAGTACCTAGTACCTACTACTATAGGTAGTAGGCACTTTAGGTGAGGACTAAGTACCTAGGTATGTACTTGGGGACTGAAATCCATATGTCTTACTGGGCGAATCTTTTTCCAGCCGTCAGTCATAAGGTAAGGTACTTCGCTGTTAAAGAGTTTAGGTATCAGACAAAATACCTACTAAAGTAAGGTAGGTACAGGGTACGTAGGCAACGAATACAGCTTTAATGGTTTTTGTTGGTTCTCTCCCCAATAAGCGCTTATCAACAAAAACATCGATGCGAAATAGGCCCATGTGAGGTCATTATATGTCCTTAGATTTTCCTGATGCTTTGATTCCGCTGGCCGCTGACGAAAGGCAGGCCTATGAGTGGAAGATAGGTTTCGTGGCGGTGTATTGATTGTGGCGTTTTTCACGTGACCGTATGACCGCGGTGCTTTCGTGCATCTCCCGTCGGCTTCGGAAATCTGGGAAACGTCAGAGCAGATTGGTTTCCGACGTCAAGAGAGCATTAATTGCCCACCATGGCCATTACGCCGACCCAGTTTGCTAAGAAGACGGCACAGTGTGAGTCTCGGTGTATTAAACTGCTTTTACGAACACTACTGATGCCCTGAATAGCGGCCAATTGGTCTGATGCCAAGCGACGAGTTCTATCCTCCTACCGAGAATGGATTCGAGCTGTATGTTTGCTAAACCCACGACGCATTCTCTGGGATCACGATATTCCTAGTCTCCACATGGCTTTCGACGAAGCTTGTCCAGTGGATTTGCGACCGACCAGCTGCTGATCAACCAGATATAGGCCCCCGAAGTCCAAACCATGTATAACATGCCCATGCCCGTCTCCGCCATCCGAACCCGCATGCGGCAAGAATTCGAACGACAGCGATTTGTAAACAAGCTCTCTGTTGTGGACGTTCTTCTCTTCAAGTCCCACGCCGAGTACCAGGTGCGCTCGAACTCCCCAGCTGGAATGAATTGGTGTAGCGGGGGGTTTTATGCTGACCTCGTGGACACAGGAGACAATGAACTTTTGGAAGCAGACCAATCACATCATGGCCTACTTCAAGGAGGAGAACTTCCGAGGTGACAAGCGACTACCATCCAGCTTTATGACTGGCTTCCTCGAGGTGAGTATCGAATTACTTGGCTCTCTGCTGAGGATGTGGCTAACAGGATGCATAGGGTCGCAACTAGCAACAAGGGCTTATGTATATATCTTATTGAAAAGGATTCCTCAACGCCTCTATTTCCATCATGATCCATGTGAATACAAACACTTTTAAGTCCTGAGCACATAATTTCGGGCTCATCGGTCAATCCCCTGCTCTGCGTTGTAGGCCTCCCTCTTGGTCCAGAACTCATCGGCGACTACGTCACATACTTCTTGAATGTCGGCCAACCCCTTCTTGAGAGCGTCAACTGCGGTTCCACCTTGATACTTGTTAATAAGTACAAACCCGTGAGGTCTTGCGTATACGTACTGTAGGTCTGAATGCGGATGTTCATCTTGGGCTCTGAGGGATGGGGGATAGAGTAAGCACAGAACTCAACATCGGGGCTGCCATGTGTTAGTTGGCTTCATAGGACATGCTAGGAGATACAAACTTTTTCATGATGATATATCTCAGCGCGTTTCCGAGCGTATGGCCTTCATCAATGAACTCAAAGGAAGCAGCAGTGTCTGTTGAGCCAGGAAGCTAGCCGTGTGTCAGTTGATATCAGGTTGTGTCGCCACTGCTTTTGTGCTTACGATTCGGACTCTCTGGGGCTCAATCTCCTCCTCTTCCTCCTCTTCCTCCTCTTCCTCGGCATCCTCATTGTTCACCTCAGGCTGCGCAGAGGCTGGGGCGTCCTCCATGTTGGTATCCTCAGCCTGTGGCTGCTCTTCCTTCTTCGTTCGGGCGGGCATTTTGTCTCTTGAGAAAAGTCAAGTTGTAAACGCTGGGAAGCCCTTTCCCGACTCTGATTCTTTTTGGGTTTGCGTCTGAAAGTATGGATCTGCTGTGACTAAAAGAGATATCAAGCTGTCTCTTTTACTGAGAATTGTTTCTTGGAAATTTTTGGTGAGGCTGAGATGTGGCGCAACGTGGGGCATCTCGAAGCAGAAAAAATGTCTTGTCTCCTGATTGGCTTACTATAAGTTTGTTCTGCCTCAGTAGTTATTCGTCGTGTTCTACCTATCTCAACACGAACATGAGTGTCTTGCAGAGTGTGTGTATATAGCGTGGAGGCTAAGCATATTTATATAGTACCTGATTCATAATTCATGAGATGTCAAGTCATAACAGTTGAGCCGCTGCTGATCTGTATTCGATCTGGCACAACCTTTCTTTTCCTAGCTAGCTCTATAAACCACCAAGGTCAAAGATTCGCCAATACTTCCTTGGGCTAATTACATACTAGCGTACAAAATGCAATTTCCGTTTCGAATACGTACTCTACTCGATTTGTGCTCTGCTCGGGTTGTAGTCTAGATGTCATGGCTACGGGTTTCATCGTCCACCAAATCTTAACATAGCGAGCAATTTAAGTAATTACTGGACAATGTCCATTCTTGCCTATATTGCTAATCCAACAACACATCACCAAACACTATTCTTGTCATGGCTGCAGTGCATATGTTAGTAACTAGGTACCTAGTTAAGGTGCTTCTGTTAAATCAATAGTTATAACCCGCCTACCCTACATCGTGCGTGGCTCTATTTGCATTGTCATTACAGTAGCGTATTGTCCATAAAGTTATTGTATTTGATGCGAAATTGTTGGTAAAGAGCACGGGGCTCTTGTGTTATATCCGGGGTGTTGTTTGTCGGCAAATGAATGTCTATGTGGTCAAGTGCACGTCGAACTATATTTTCCTAATGTCCCGTCCGAGCCAAACAACATCCCATGCTACACTACACACAGGCCTCATGTACTAGATATCATCAGAGCAGTGCGACCGAAAAGAGATTAACAAAAGACAGTCGTGCTAAATATAGGCCACCCCGATTAGATCGGTCGCACTGAATGAAGGGCTGATGTGACTACTACATATGCTCGTTCACCAACACTATTAACGTCGTCCGTGCTCGCATAGAAGTAATACCCAACGCATACGGAGCATAGTTCCAACTCACACGAAGTGAAAACCTTATGGTATCGGCAATTTGTTTCGACGAGCTTCAACGACACCCCAGTATCGCCGGCAACTCGTAATACAGTGCAAACATTAGTATTTTAAATAGCAACTCTTGGTGATTCTCCAAGGTCCATGTCAGATACGACGTCGCCTGGTTGTCGAAATAACCTCACGAGAGAACCATACAGCCCAGCCCAGCCCTCAGCCGCCGCCTGACATAAGCAAGATAGCCCAGTGAATGGATCATGGATGGCAGAAGATGACAAGTACGTACCCCGTATAGTGGAGGGATAAGTCGAGATGATTGCTAAACCACATAAGGTATTGACACGGATTAGCTCTGATCATGTTTGAAGGTAGTAAGGATGAACCAATCAAAGGGCATTCCATGGACAATTCGAAACATGTGCAAACGACGGCGCCCAGAAGAAGGTGGCTACAGAACGAATTGGGCATTTGTGCGGCGTCGCGCTGCAGTAGCGCGAGGTGTGTGGTGTCAGCGCAGGTGGAGGAAACCCTCCACAAAGCTGCTAACCTGAGACAACGTCTCAGGTGAGATGAGGTTCGACGAACGAACGGCGACAACAACAACAACAACACAGTCCCAACACAGCCGCTGCTGAATGAGAGTTGCAATTGCAATTGCACAGAGTTACAGCCCTGGGAAACAGAAACGGATGCTGAAGGCGAGGCAGAAGCGAAAGTAGGAGGGGAGGGAACTGATTAATAGGTTAGGTTCTTTCTTTACAAAGCATCCTAACTTAGGTAGTACCTTAGAGAGGACGCGATGGACCAAAAAGCCTCCGTGGTTACGGAGTACCTAGGTACCTCACTTCCTGGCTAAAACAACCAAAAGCCACCTGAGGTGTTAGCGGCGGGAGATGCGCGGCGCCTTTTGCATTTTTCCCCTTCTGGCAAGGGTCATTGGCGCTGGCCTTTTTCTTCTTCTTCCTGCTATCGGACTCTCCATTAGGCTACTACCTAAGGTATCGAGGTAGGTATCCAAGTCCCAGGAGTCTTGAGCCCAAGGTCCCATTACGTTAGTAGTATGAACCAACTCTGATGTGAAGAGCTTCTCTCTTCTTCCACGGGCATGTATAACTCCGTTACAAGTCATTGGCCAGGATCAAGACGAGAGGGCCGATCAGAGACAGGGGCAAAAATATATATACAAGGATCGTTGTCATAAAGGCGGAAATGGAGCGCTGTCGATGCAAGTGAGACTCTTGAACATTTACACCAACGTGATATGGTGGGGCCCGATATTGGATGTTGTGCTACGAAATTGAACTTTTCTCAAAAATACTCCCAAGTCTAGTTGTGATATCGATCTAGCCAGATTGACTTCTGCGGTCACGATTCTTTGACGGCGAAGGGTTCCATTCGAATTTCTCAGTCCTGGAGGGAAGGATTGTTAGTTTTGTTAGTATGTAACTGGTGACTGTTTTCTTAGACATGATTGATGGACATAACGTATGCAGATCATTTCGGAAAATCGCAACTGGGAGTGTGAATAATGAAGATCATGATATTTCGAAAGAAGGTGCTGAAATAGTAAGACTATTTGGTACACACCGAGACAGTTGGAGGTAATTACGATACTTTCTAAGCTTTTCATCAGCCCCATCATTTGCAAACTTCCTCTTGTTATTCTGACTTATAAAAGCGAAACTATTGCCTTATGGTGCACGGTAAGCGGGGGCTTAAAGGAGGGGAGGGGGCTTAACTGTAAACGACGATCCGAAACAATTGTAAGAACATATCAAGACGAATGGATACTTCTTTGTTTCCAAACCTCTCCTATCCATTGATATCAACAGGCAAACATCCTCGGAGAGATGGTATTTCCCCATCAACTTGTCCAGACGCCCTTGTGGTTCCTAGCATAGCAGCTGGAATGGAGTTTTGCTGTATTATCCAGGTGCACCATATCCATCAAAGGATCGTCAGGGCCCTAAGTACCTACTAACTACTAAGGTACGTCGTATGTTTGG
>JACCKW010000458.1:0-37363 GCA_013623355.1 Fusarium bactridioides
CCCCCCCACCCACTCACTACAGTACTACCTATCACGTACCAGTCCAGTGGTTCACCGTCACACAAAACTCCACTTGACACTTCCCGCTAGTCATTCGTCAATTGCTTATACTGACCGTTGCATCGATCTGTAATGCAGGCCTTTTCTGTAAAAGCAGAGGCTTGGTATGCCAGTCCCTCTCCGATACTGACCCTCTAGCCCACCGGCCTACATCCGGCCCTGGGCCCGAGTCCTCCAGAAGCCACGATGCACTAAGCCCGGCGTCGGCATCTGCTTCTGTCTCTGCATCTGGCGCATCGGCCATCTCGCCCTCGGCGCCATCTGAAGCTACTCGGCACAGATCCGAGTCCGCAGCCGTTGTCCACAACGGTCTCGTGCGCCATCCCGTGCCGGTTCCTGGAGAAGGTTCTCTGGATCCAAGCATCACCCTAGATCCACCGCGCCTGGAACCCAATCAAGAAGTAGCTTACGCTCTTGAAGATGTCCCAGGTCGTACGGCGCACGCCATGGCGTTAGGCTCGGAGCAGGACCCTTACTTCCTCGACGCCTTCAGATCCGTGCTTCTCAGCGACCGCGAGGGCATTGACGCCAACTTTGTGCAGGTCTACCATGGCGGGCCTGATGTGGATGATTGCCCGATGCACTTCCTCCTGCTGCTCGATGAGTTCCCCGATCACAGGAACGAGGCTAGGCAAATGGCGTCCGATGCGATAGAGCGCATCGTCTGGCCCCACGGCCCGGCCCTCGTCCGTCTTTATTTCCGGCACGTCCATGTAGGATTCCCCGTCATCCACAAGACTCGCTTCCTTCGGCAATACGCGACCGCCAAGCTAGACATACCCACGTCGCTACGGGGCGCCGTTTATGCCTTGGCGTGTGTGTTCTGGAAGCAAGATGCAACGCTTGCCAGAATCCCTTGTCCGTTCCAGCAGCATGAACTAACCAATCATGCGCAAGAAGCATTGAGGCGTGAACTTGAAGCCCCTAACCTCTCGAGACTAATGTCAGCCCTGTTGCTGATGCACATGGTACCCCCGGATATTGACAGCGTCGAGACACCGTATATCTGGGTGATGGCCTGTCAAGCCACAGCAATAGCGCAGATGCTCGGCTTGCACCAAGACCCTGACAAGTGGAACATTGCACCGTGGGAGAAGAGGTTGCGCAAGAAGCTCTGGTGGGCGGTCTTCTACACGGACTGCTGGTCTGCTGTAAGCCACGGTAACCCCCCGCATATAAGCTACGAGTCCTTTACGACTCCACCCCCGGACATGGATGATCTGCGGTCTGGCGAGGATATCCCTGACGATCTTCGCTATATAATCGATCCTGAGGACGCCACGTTCCGCGTCTCTGACGGTGCACGCTTCCTTGAAATGATCACTGTGTCTCGGGAGATGCGTGCCATCCTTGACTGCAGCTAGTAAGTAACCCAACCATCGGCGTAGTAAAGGTCAGTGACTTACATGATTCAGCGGTGTACGATCAACTCAGCAGACGCGTACTCAACTGATTCCTATCCGAGACACCCTCAAGGAATGGCCGAGTCTCATCCCGAGCTGTTTGGCCGTGAGACCCTACGTCCACAACGGTATGTGACACGTATCTTTAGAATTCGCCGATGTCTAACATGAACTAGGACCCCTTCACATATCTTTCTTCGCTACGCAGGTGCTGCTCTTCCGGGGTCTAATGTTTCCAGCCACAAGAGCCGCAAAGGTCACGCCAGGCTCTAATCTTCAGCGATGGCTCTCCACCGCACTAGCAGAGTTCGAGCTCTTCACGACATTCATGGCGTGCATCACCGAGGAGGAACTAACGAGCTTCTGGGGAAGATGTAAGTTTGCCGATCAAAGATGTCACTCTGAAACAGTAACTAATGCAGTGAGTGCAGTTGCCCGAACGCAGCTTATCCTGTGCGGAAACTTTCTGATCTATCTGTTCCTGCTGGCGAGTGATCCACGAGATGTCGAGTTTGCTTATCGGTTGTTGGAAAAGTTTCATGGGTCGCTACAGACACTCGGTGCTACGGATGATATAGCTGCCAGGGTCTTCTTGCGACCTGTTATTCTGAGGATAGATTCGTTCTTTATGCAAGCTACAGAGCTGATCAAGCATGGAAGAACGGTTGTTCTCGAACCACCTATCACGACAGTCCCAAGGGGTGAATCTTGAAAAGTCGGAGAGTATAATTGGATATTAGAGTGCAGTCTGTTCTATCATAATGAGTAATGACCAACTGAATCAAATCATATGTACGGAGTAAATTGCCTGTTTTACCGATGTTGCACTACAGTGACTTGGACAAGGATACATAGCAAGCAATCTGATTACCCGTCAAAAGTGGCTTTCAATAAATTCGGCCAAGTTTCTTGGTTTTCTCAAACTATCGAAATCTCATGCAAGCCCATGGCATAGAATCTGCACCATCGGCCAACACTGAATGCATCATGTACAACAGAATTTGGTGGCTGAATATCCGATCGGCGAGTCGGGGGGTCATGGCTAGTCTCGGCAGTACTCCACCTTTAACTTTCGCCGATGCTATCGACTAGGATCTTGTGATAATTATGTTTTTTCCTTTCGTTTCGAGGTGATGATCAAGTTGAGTTCCCCGAATCAATTACCTATCTTACCCCAGATTCTTGCTTTGCATGCAAACTTAGTTGGAAAGTGTCATTGGTGAGATACCGACATTTCATGGTGCGGGGTTGGGGAGTTGGTGATATCCTCGGCTTACCGACCTTGCAGCGGGAGTTAAACTGATACGACGACATTATCCTTGCGTTGAAGAGAGGGATTCGTCTGATTATACGATTCCCGGTAGAGAATGCTACGCGAAATTAAGCTTTCAACCACTTCAGCACCTCAGCGGTGAACTGCTCAAAACCATCCACAAACGAAACGTGTCCAGCATTCTTGATAATCACCAAATCAATCTTGTTGCTCTTACCCGCTGCTTCAAACCCATCTTGGATCTTATCTCTCATCTCCTTCATAGTCTCCGGTAGATTCGCATCCTTCTCGCCAACGATACAAACCGCATCATCGACACTCGAACCAATCTTAGCAAACCTCGGTCGAAGATCAAAAGTTTCGCTTCTCAGTGCGTTACAACATGCTTCGAAACCATCGACCGTAGTTCCAGACATGACAGTTCGCATACGCTGTGTTTCCTGGGGGTTTTTCTCAAGCCACTCTTTGCCAAACCATCGCTCTAGAGTGCTTTGGATAGTTGCATCGAGATTACCTGCTTCTCGTGCTGCTGCGACACGAGGACCAAAGGCATCTTCTGTGCCGGCGTTGATGGGCGATGAGGAGATGGTGTCGCAGATGGCGAGTTTGCTTACGACGTTGGGATACTTGGTGGTGAAGTAGACGCCTGCTGATGCGCCCATTGATACTCCGATCCATGAGTAGACCTGGTTGATCTCGAGCTTCTTGAGAAGATGATGGACGTCTTCGGCCATAGAGTCAAACGTAGGGCTTAGGTCTTTTGGTGCAGATGATCCGCCATGGCCGGGCTGATCGTAACGTAGAGTGCGATAACCATTGCTGTTGAGGACCTTGACGACGTGATCCCATACTGATAGAGGTGCAGTGAGGGAGTTTGACAGGATGATGAGGGGTCCTTCTTTTGTTGAGGAGTCCAAAGCGTAGGCCAGCGTTCTGGAGTCTGGGAGTGTCAAAGAACTAGCCATCCTGATTTTATTCCTCGTGATAAGGTGAGTTTTATGGTAGAGAGACGACGGATTGATAAGACGACGAAACATGTCAAATGCCTACCGTATACTGATGAGCGCAGTGTTGCCATGCTGGTCCAACCTCGAGGCGTAGGGTAGTCAGCGGTCTTTAGTTTCTCCATCCCCAAACCTTCAGCGTAACATTCCATTAGCGTCTTATTCCCACGCCATCTACGTATCCCATCGGAAGCATGCATCCGTCCCGCGGGAAAAGGAACCCCAGATCCGGGAAGCATCGATTCGATGAGTCCTTTTCCCTCCCTATAAACCATGTCTGAATCTGCGCATGCAAAGCGTCGTCTGCGGCGCATCCCTGACGAATCTCGTAAACGGAATGCCCAAAGCTGTGATCGTTGTCGAAAGGTGAGTATCTGCTGTAAAGTTCGTGGGTGATGCGTTGGTGTTGACTTGCTCTAGAGGAGGTGCAAATGTGTACCTGATCCTTCGGGTGCAGGCTGTGTGAGTTGTCTTGAACATAACGTCACTTGCTCGTATACGGCGCCACGAAAGACGCGCTTCTATGGGAGTGTGGATGACTTGAGTGATAGGTCTGTCTCACTTCTGCATATCTTGTGTAACGTCGTTGACACCACTAGGTATCGATGTCTCGAAGCTATTGTCAGAGGCGCTTTTCCGAATGAGACTCTTGATCTTGTTAGTGATCTTGCGCAATTGGGCCAGAAGATGGGGTACAAGATGCCTGATGTTTCTGACCCCAATAGAACACATATGAGAGTTGAGGATCTAGTGCAGAATCCTTCCAGTACAGAGCAGACTCCGAGTACGGGGCCAGATATCATCACGGGGGGTTCGAAAGCTGATACGTCGCCGAGGAGTTCAAAGTCACCTAGTGAGGAACCGCAATCGTCGCTAGTGAAGGATAACTCTGGTCATGAGCACTATATCGGACCTTCAGGGACTCTCAACTTCTGGAACCAACTTCGAAATCTGGTGGATTCGAATAATAGCCCTTATCCATCACCTGGCCGTGAAGGAGTCACCAAGTTCACGCAGGATAATACAAGTCGGCTTTTAGAAGCTGATGGCCAAGACGACGATGATCAACCACCACGTACTGCAACAACACCCCAAGATGGACCATCTCCTGGATCCATCACCTCCGCTATCGCACGCGACTTTACCCGTCTACCAACAGCAGATATGGATGAAATACTCGGCCAATTTCCCTCGAATGAAGTCCTTGATCTACTTATCCAGTCATACTTCAAGAATGTTCACGATGACTTTCCTCTTTTTCACAGAGCGACTTTTGAGGAAGAGTACGAAAGCTTCATCGTTGAAGCTCGGAGCAATTCTCGACTTCCTTCGAGACCGCTTCGATTACCAGACTGGGGATGGATAGGCTGTCTTCATATGATTGTGGTATTTGGATCTATCGCTGATAGGTCGATACCCAACGTTGATCATTCCGTGCTTCGACGGAGATCTATTGCTGTCGCTAGGGGCTTGCTCCCTCAGTTCATATCGAAGTGCGCACTTACGAATGTTCGAGTTCTACTGCTTCTTTCACTATTTTTACACAACAATAATGAAAGAAATGCTGCGTGGAATATTGCCGGAACGGCCACTCGAATCTCCTTTGCCCTTAGTCTTCATCGCTCAGACATGGGTGCCTCATTCAGGCCATTAGAAAGGGAAGTTCGGAAATGGGTCTTTTGCACACTCTACTCCTTCGAGCAATTCCTCGCTTCAAGCCTTGGCCGACCCAGTGGTCTCCAAGAACTCGACGTCGAAGTCGTTCCACCACGAGAAGATTTTGTAGAAGGAGGCATAGGAACCGACGCCAGACTCGTATCATGGTCTGTCAAACTTCAAGCCATTCTTGCGCGAACAAGACTCTTGCACGTTGGTATAAGTCAAAGTTCAGGACCGACGCTGGATGAGATCTTGAACGCGCTGAATGGTTGGAAGATGGATATTGGGAAAGCACCCGGTCTCGACGTGTCGTGGATTAAAATGGAGGGACCGGCCCTTGAATCTATCGATCATGAAGGAGCTGTTGATATGGAGGAACTGAAAGTCTCTTTGGCATGGAAGACACGAGCTCAACTTCGCGCCGTGTTGCTTCTACATATTCACTTTCACTACATCGCCATCGTGGCTACACGTCCCCTTCTCCTTCGCGACGTTGCAGCAGCACGGAAAGAAGATGCACCGAAAACTCCGGTTCCTAAACATGCAGCGCTATGTATCAAGCACGCGTGTCAAGTGAGTTATCTGATGATACTCCTAGATCACTTTGATGTCATCAACGGTCTTTCTGGCCTTGATATCTTTTACGCCTATTGCTCTGCGATGATTCTCATCCTGCGGTTATTACGATTACGCCCTGGCGAAGGCGCAGAGAGCATCGGACCAGATGAAGTCATGCTCCAGAGCAAAGTCCGCCGTCTCGTCGCAACACTGCGAAACGTCATCAACCACACGGATAAATGCGGATCAATGAAGCGATTAGCTCAGGTCGTTGACACCTTCTCAGAGTGCGCCAACAATCCGACTGATCCTCCGGGTGTAGCGAATTTACCCCCGCAAGGGATCAACATGAACAATCTGCCGTATCCGCCTGGTTGGTCAGCTGAACAAGTACAAGTGCAGCAGGGTCAAGGGATGGCGCTGGGGTCGATGGAGGGACTATTGGACTTTTTGCCGTTTCCGGGGTTTGGGATGGCTGAGGGATCTTTGGCGCAGTATGTGCCGGGGAGTGAGATGGAGATGACGGGGTGGCATGATATGGAGTTTTTGATGGAGGGGTATGGGGATCAGAGCAGGACGAATTATTAGACGGCGATATGATACTTACGATAGATGTAATAATTGATTCAAAGATGTGAAACAGTTCCGGAAGGAAATTGAACCTGTTGATGTCTGGCGTAGTCAGCTTCAGCTCCAAGCTCCAGTGCTTGTGGCTGACGACGAGTCGTCTTCAACTGGGAGTGTGCTAACAGAACTCGAACCGTGTTCTGGTCAAGAAGACACCGTTCAACCGAACGATACTATGGATTAGTTGACGGATCTTATCGTCGCAGGAGTGGGTTGGGAAAGACGGAATTCCGTGTCACATCAAATACATCATCGTCTTACATGAACCTTCACCCACTCTCTATCGCATCTAATGCAGCCCAGACTTCAGCTTGCGGGGAATGTAAGACGGAGAAAGAAATCTCTCCGAAGGATTATTCCCGGAGGATCAGCGGGATATGCAGCTTGAGCTGATTTAGGTAGGTAAGTAATGCATTGAAGCTCCGATATTACCTTAATTGTCAAGTAGGAATTGCTCATCACGGAAGAGCCTATTGGGTCTCAGTATCTCGACACCAAATCAGCCGCAGGTCATATGCTTCTGACTAGATGGGAGCCAAGGATTCACGTGCTATAGTTGAAGTAGTCAGGATCAGAGCTCATTTAACCGAGTGGTAGGATCGCTGCATAGCCCCTCTTTGGAACCCTCACATAAAGACATATATTCCCCGCCAAGTCCGGCAGTAAGGCAAGTTATTGTAGTGAAGATAAGCCTCGGCCTGTGACACACCGCAAAATGACCAAAGTAGCCACAGTTCTAATGACCCTTCTGGGCACTGCATTCGCTCAGATCGACAGAACCTGTATCGACATCGCCTTCAACTCCGAAACAAACACATTATCGGGTAAATGTCAGCCCCGCGACAACTCAGGCTACATCCCGTCTGAGCTGGACCTCAACGACTGTTTCGGCTACGACGGCACCACCATTACAGTAAGTCGTGCTCGTGGAAGTATTTCGTTTATAAACGCTGAGGAATATGTTAGCCAACTTATCATGGAAACTTTGCTGAAAGCTGTCACGGATGCGAGATGTTTGTAGCGCCTGATCCGTGGTATGGTGGTGCAGAGTACTGGATTAGGTGCACCTGCGAGGGACAGAGTGACAAGGTCGCTGTTCCTATCGGTAAGTTAATCTGAGCCGTGATTATTGTGGGATTGTAGCTGATTGAGACTGATAGAAGCGGCGGTGGCACATGAGTATGTGTCTAACAAGGATGGCCACTTGCTCTGTTAGTATATAATCGCGCGAAAGGGGCACGAGTCACAGATACAAAAGGAATATATACCAAGCTCATTGTTCAGTGCATCAAGAAGAAAGGCAACAGGCTTATCACCATCTCTAATGTCTGAAGAACGCACACATTGAGCGTGACTGTGTTCTGGCAATGTGGTCCTTGCTAACGGCAAGACGAAAACCTCTTCCCAATTCATAAAGCAATAACCCTAAAGAACTAGTGGTTTGAACGTAGACTATGAATATGTGGTTCCGCGAAAGACTATTGTTTGTACCCTCACTGGGTGTTCGGTGGATGTTTATGATCCCTCAGCCTGTCCACCGAGTTTCTGACAACAAGTCAGTGTACTTTTTAATGTCCATGCATTCATGGAAAGAAGAAAACAGGTTTATAATCGAAGACTCATTCTTACAATTATAGCACAGCAATCATTTAGGCTCCAAGATAATGTTAACTAGTAAGCTAGATGTATCATTTGCAGTTGACATCTGAGCGCCTATAATCGTGATGCTGCGTCTGGGCCACGAATATCAAATCTCAAAGGAGCAGAGGAGTCCTGAAATGGTCACAGTCAGAGAACTACGGGGCTTGTTTAGACCGGAGTAGGCACTTCCAGTGGAAAATAGGACCAGCCCGGGTTATACATGTACCTCCACTGGCAAAGTAGAATCCATTTGACGACGAGTGTGTTAATTTGAGTTGATAGACCAGACAGTGGATTCTTGCATCATGCCCTCACTCGCCAGTGGAAAAGTAGGGTCAATTTGACTATAAGATTTGAGACTCACCCATTCTAACCACCCGTTCTAACCACGCACTCACACCACGCACTCATACACATACAGTAAAAGCCAAGTATTTACCAATTGCTGCACTTGCAGAAATACTGCAGAAATACGAAACATGTCTTTTGATCACAGCCGTGATCAGATCACCAAGTACCTGTCATCCGCTTTGGAGTTCCCCCGACCGTTGACGCTGGATCTTCTTCCTACCGAAATCCTTCTCCAAATCTCGGGCGAACCGGGGAAAGACCGAACCACCTTATCAGCTCGTGAGTTCAAGGGCTTATGCTTGCTTAGTCCTTCTCTCAGCAAGCTCTACCTACCGTTTCACTATTTCAGCAACAACCATGGTGCTTTCCGCGACGCAATCAGGGATGCCGACGTCAAGGTATTAGACCTCTGTGTTCAGCTTGGAGCTGCACCTTCTGCGCCGGATATGAGCCGTATGAAGTGGCAACTACCCGAATCCGACGGCTGTCAATGTCTGTCCGAGCTTCCGCATACCCACCACAGGCCTATCGACGAGTTTCTGGAGAGTGTCTACTTAGGCAGAGCCCCGATTGGCAAGTGTGTCGACACTTTGAAGTGGCTTCTGGATAGGGGGTGTGACATGACAGAGCAGGGAGATCAGAACTGGTATAAAGGAAACGAACACTGCGATCACGTACCCGAGTTCTTGGTCACTATTCTAAGCAAGAGTCCTGATCGTACCCGCACAGAAGGCATATGCCAGATGATCAATTTGCTACAGATCCATGGTTATTCGCTTCCTTTTACTATGAATATGCATACTCACTGGCATACAAAACTGGATACACTGTCCCCGGGGCTGATCATGAAACCTATGGAAGTGGCTCTACGCTCCCATTGCCCCCCTTATTTCCTTGAGCTTGTTCTTCGAGATTATATGCGCCGTCTGGTCAAGTTCAAGGTCTCGCACGTCAGACCTCCTCCTCTTATGGATAGATGGGCTGGAGATTATTCCTATGTGGATCAGGGAGCCGACCACGTGGTTAAACAGCCGTGGTGGAAGTTCACGAACCTACTTGACACAATCTGGGGTCTTTTCCTGGACCTAATAGACGACTCCACGAGCTGGACGGAGCAGTATCGTGGCGAAGCTGCAGATATCTTTGAGCAGAAGCGTCAAATTCTCATCGAGTATCGTGTGGTAGACCGAGATGAGAGGAAGATGCTGAGAAAGATTGTGAAAGCCATGAGGTCTTTGACTACTCCAATCGATGCCAGCATCTCAGCAGGAGCCCACGATCGAGAGGCTCAACGCTGTTGGGAAAAGCTTTACAGTGTACTCATACCATTCACGAGTATATAAGGAATATACGTTTGGAACGACGACTGGTGTCCCTACCTCGGGGATGCGGAAACCAGAGGTCACCGTCATCGATATCATGCATTCAACATCGACCGCTCATGGGATGTATACAGCATGTATCATGGCTATCGGTTACAGAACGGCCACATCAGACAAACGATTGAACTTCCTTGGGGCAACATGGGGATTGCAAAGAAAGATGATGGAAGATGGCAGGATCGCGAGTGGAGGCGTGTGGTGGATCACGAAGATTGGCTCCCTTATCGTAAAATAAATTGGGATAAGCCCCTTGAACGTGTTCTAAAACAACTCGGGAATTAGAAATTGCCTGGCTGGGTGGATGGACAAACTTATGAGGAGATTGAAAAGCTTGTGGGCGAGAGGTGGATAGAGCTTTATGTCAACGGGGGCGTCGTCCCTCATTACAATTAGACGGAGCAGGGTGGGAAAGATTCTGTTGATCGCATTGGTGTTTCTGCGAGGCAGCGCTCAATTTAGGCAGCTAAGCCTTTTATTCTCTAACTGCGTATTTGTGTTTGCCTTCTATTTATCGTGACAATTTTAAATGTGTTGTTGTGAGATACTTCATTCATGACTACCATTGCTTGTTTGTTCTTTTGTTTGTTGTGGCAATCTTGAAAACAATGCTGTACCATACTTCACTCATAGCTTTCACTTGATGTTTGCCGCAATACTCACAAAAACCACCCTTTTTCATTCACAGACTCATTGTGAGTATGAGACTTGGGTTTGTCAAGTCACCATGCATACAGAGATTGAACCCAGCGCGGAAGCCTAAAAACAGGATATTCACTGCCAGATGGTGAACAAAGACGATGATTTGTATAAGGGCTTCTCAATTTCTACCGATCTTACATTTATTCCTTACAGTCCTTGCCTTGCAGTCCTCACTATCCTGGCTATCTATCATGGAGCATATCGACTGTAACCTTTATCACATCGCCATCTTGGCACCCTTGGAGCAAGACTACGAGACAGCTAGAGTCTTGCTGGACGACCTCAAGCTTGAGGACAGTCTGTAGCCATCAGGAGCTGCAATCTGTCTTGGCAAAGTTGGGCCTCACAATGTCGTCCTGGCCGGAAGGGCTAACGACATGCCCGCTATCTCCATTTTTGTCCGAGACACAGTAACCGACCTACTCAGCCACTTCCCTTCTACTCGAGTTGGCATCATTATTGGGGTCGATGCCACAGTACACCCCAAGAGTGTCGCTAAGGCTGGCAATGTCGTCGTGGGATTGCCAAGAGGTTTCAAGCAAGGACTAGTTCAGTTCGATGCAGATGAGACGTCTGCTTCCGGTCGGATATCAACTACCTTTGAAATGCGACACCCGCCCTCAACTGTCAAGTCCGTCATCGAAATGTCGATGTCAGATGCTGGTCGTCAAAAGTGGCGGACACGGTTCAAGGAACAAGTAGCCAGCGTAGAGCTGGCCGATGGCGATGCCTCTGTCCGGCGCTTGTCAAGTGAGAGCCAACCAATAAAGGTTTTCGTTGGCGGAATAGCATCCTCTGCCCATCTACTATCCGACCAAGAGTTGATCGACAAAATTGGAAGCAACAGTCAGATCATCTGTTTTGAACGAGCAGCTGCCAATGTCAAACCGAGGCATCCATTCTTGACTGTCTGTGGTATAGTTCAGTCTACAAATTCTCCGAAGCTTGGCGAGCCCGTAACACGACATGCTGGACGGGCCGCTGTTATGTATGCCATGTTTGTAGTGAGCGAGATCGATGCCCTTGAGCTTAGCAAAGAACACGCCTTTGTGGAACTCTTCCAATACGACGCCTTTGATATGGAAAAACCTGGGTTTCGCTTGATACGACTTGAGCATGGGATTGAACCTCGGTTACGATGCCATCTTTTTCAAGCGTACCTTGATGAGAAAGATGTCCCTCCTTACGAAGCACTCTCTTATTCTTGGGGAAGTCAAGACACGCCTGAGAAAATTGAGATCAATGGCAAGATTCTACAAGTAATGCCAAATCTATACGGAGCCCTTTGGCATTTGAGACATTTGAACCAAGATCGAATACTCTGGGTCGATGCCTTATGTATCGATCAAGCTAACATCAAGGAGCGTGGCCATCAAGTTAGTCACATGGGAGAGATATACCGGAAAGCCGAAAACGTGGCTATATGGCTTGGTTATGTGAGCGGCGACGCTGCTTTATTGAAGTCCGCCATTGACAAGTTCATACGAGAATTACCTTGGCCGGAATGCCAGCAGTGGCCACGAGGAGATTCCCATTGGAATGATCTATGGATGCGAGCCGTAGGTAGCCGGGAGGAGCACAATGAGAAACTAGCGAACGGCCTCCAAATCTTCATGAAATGTCCGTGGTTTTCAAAGAGTTTGGATCCTGCAGGAAGTGGCCAATGCAAGGCGTGCCATCGTCAAATGCAATCTTGGTGACGTCCCCTCCCAGATATTTGCCCTGCTGCCGCATACTATGGGCGTCGAGGTCAACGAGCACTGCAAAGCAGTCTTAGATCTTATGCCAAGCCGATTCGAGCGGCCGACCGAAAGTCGAAACCTCTGCAATTTGATGTGGAAGTTCAGAGACCGTCAAGCTACGGAATCAAAAGACAGAATATACGCACTGCTTAACCTGGCATCTGACATGCAAGAGAGCGAGATTCGACCTGATTACGCCAAGGATGAAGTAGCAATAGTGACAGAGTTTGCTGGTTATCTGTCGGGCAAGGAATGGCCTGCCAATGATCCTCCAGCACCCAGTATTAGAGAATTGCAATCAAACCTCCCAGACCTATCTGCCAAGCTTCTCCGACAAAGGCTAGCAGAGGGAGCATCGCCGGTTTCTCTAGCCGAGTTTATTCTGCGGCAGGGTCCAATCAAGAGCTTCAGTGAGCCATGGATTCGCGATGTCATGCTACATGGTTCCCAAACTTTGAGTCTGTTTCTAGATAGAGCCACACACACCATTATTCGCTCAGAGACGGCACTGGAGGTTCTCAAAAGGTGCCCTGACTCCCTTAGCATGGCTCTACAAAGAAACAATTTTGAAATTGATCCTGCAGTAGAGCTCATCACTGCAATCATGGATCAACTTCCAGATGCTCTGGGTCAGCTCTTTGCCTCGTCCCATATTCCAGAAGAGCTAAGAAACGCCGCTTTCATCAAAGCAATTCAAACAGGTCTGGACTCGTGTAAAGCATTACTTAGCCAATGCGGCATAGATTTCAAAATGACCCCTAAGATGATTATGGCAGCTTTGAGTTGTCATCTAGATGTCCTAGAGTTCCTTCTCCAGAGAGCCGGATGTTCAGTTCAGCTGAGCGAGAACCTTTACATTGAAGCGGACCCAGGACAACCTCAGGGCTTTAAAACTATTGACAGCGACAGAAATCCAGTTGTGATCACGGAAGAATCGATTAGTGAAGGCATGGCGGCTGGTCCAGATGCTTGCCAGGTTTACCTAGATCTGGCAGCGATTCAAGGCCCTATTGAACTGAAAGAGGACCTCTTTGTGGAAGCTATCAGAAGAGGCCAGGGCATGGTTAAATGCCTTCTCAGAAACTGCATACGGCCTTACAATGTCACGGACAGAGTATACCGTGAGGCCTCTAGAACAGGTGCTGAAATGCTGGAGTATATTTTCCCAGTATCGGGCGTGAGCTACAGCGAATCTAGCGTTATCATCAAGACTCAAATTGACCTTCCACTTAAGCTCTCCAGTCTCAAATTAGATGGGAAACTCCAGGTCACAGACAGGTTACTTAAACTGGCCTGCCCTGATGCATGTGAATCCTTGCGGGAGGCGCGGAAACAAGAGGGTAATGTCCAGGATGGCGATGCAATAACAGCCATCCGAGCTGGACCTGAAGCATTCGACGAGTTGTTCAACAAAGCAGGAACCAATTTTAAAGTCACAGAGGGAATTCGACAAGTTGCTATGGAACACAGATATGTGTTTGAGGCCCTGAGGGTGAAGCGCCAGAGCGAAGTGTTTCCAAACTCGCCAATCATCTTAGACCCTCAGGTTTCGCCCGAGAAAGTGGAAGCGATACGAGCCAAGGCAGAGATACTTGGACTTGAAGTGATTAGGCCATTTCAGGAGCCCGAGTCTGAGTCTGAGATCGAGGCCGAGTCCGGGTCCCGCTCCCAGACGCAGTCCCAATCAGACTCTCGGTCAGACTCTCAGTCAGAGTCCGAATGATGATGGTTTCCATATACCCTTTGCAGGCATTGGCGACTCTTCAAGTCACTTTATTGCCCACATCTGACAGATAAGCGAAATAAATCAGGACAACTCATGTTTTCTTTTCGTAATACTTGCATGTATCGTGAACTTTGTCTCTTATGTACTTCTTTTATACTCATCTCCATCAGTGGTCAATCATCTCCCTCCCCAGCCAGATAACTCTCCATGACAGGCATTCCATCCGCTGAAATACGGCGATCTAGCCTCACCACCAATCTCAGATCCAGCAGATCTCGCGAGGTATTCCAATATCATATTCCCCCAGAGCCAACTCGCCGCTCCCTTACCAGGATGCAAGCCATCCTGATATAGATTCCCAAGAAGATGAATCAACCTGGTCCACTCAAACATCTCATGGCCAGCCTGTTCCGCCACAGCCCTCCCCAAACGATCCATCTCCATCATTATAGCATCGCCCATACCACTCTCCCTATGAACCGTCAAGGCCCTAAACATAATCGGTGCATCTCCCCCAAGCTCATCATTTAGCCTCTTGGCAATCTTCTTTATACGCGCAGTCACAAAACGGACCTCCTCCCAAGCCATCTGCCTGTTCTTCAAGGTCATAGGTTTATCACCCTCATTATGCATCGCCGCACCACCCTCCCAGAAAGCACGCTGATCCCAGAGGCCATTCTGCCAGAGGATTAGATCAGGGCGACCGGAGGGGCCTTGGATGGGTGCTTCGTGAGGCTTCCAGAAGATGTTCCAGCGTTCCTCCCATGCAACGTTCTTCAGGTTTTCGATCCACCACCAGTCGGGGCGGTAGGTGAAGGAGCCGACAGAGTGGAGGCAGACGAGCGTGAGGTTGAAGGCGGGGACTCCGCAGATGCCTTTGGCTTGGCGGCCTGATATGTCTTGGATGGGGAGATACATCATGCTATCGAACTCTTCGCAGAAGAACTGTGCCATGTAGCGATCGACCGAGTCTCCGAACATGACGACACGGCGACCCCTTAGCCAGCCGAGGTTATTGTCATCTTTCATGTTGACAAAGTCATTGACTGTTGTGTTCTTCGTCGGTGGGACAGTAACTTCTACTGCTTTGCGACGGCGTCGACTCTCAACGACAGCCATGCGCATCCATTGTTGAGGATTACCAGGGGCATTGAGATACTCTGGTTCAACAGCTGTATCGTTGAAGATGATCTCGTGCTTCGGTGGGTAAGCTGCGTACTCGGGTGGTTCCGAATTAAGGTAATCCTCCGTGAAAGGAATCCATTGTGTATCTCTATAAGCTTTCGGCTCCTTGGGTATATAAAGGTATCCTGGTCGACGATACGGATCTTCGCAATTACGTGTAGGTTCTAGTGTAGTTTCAGGAGTGACTGTTGCTACCGGCGTAGGTGTCGGTGTAAAAGAGGGAATGCTTCTATACTGTTAACATAAGATCAACAGGGCAGACACAACATGCTTACGACTTCTGCGACGAGTCACAGTACTGTTGTGCCTTTCGATGCGCAAACTCAACAGGCGATTGTACAGTATCAGAATAAAAAGTAAAAAGAACGACAAAGAAGAAAATTCCCAGTGCAGTGACGATCCCAACTCGTAGCGCAGGGCGCGACGGTAGACTTGCCGCGACAGCCATGATCGCGTGAGAAAGGGAAGAACAAGAACAAGAGAAGATCACAGTCAAAGTCTGGGATGATATACTGTCACTCTTAAGGACAACCGGATAAAGTGGCCCGCAGAAACTCCTGAACATCCATGTCCCGTCATCTCAAAGGATTCGCAGACTGTGTTTGTACTGGGCTGTGCTTAGGACCTGTTGGTAGAACACCGATTGATGGAAGCACCCACTACATTTCAGCTTAAGTGCTCCCAAGCTTGGCGGGACCCCTAGTTTTTAGATGCCGGTGTCAGATGTTGCAAATCCCTGGACCAGCCCTACAGTTACGAATATCCTCCGATAGAGTTTTTACTTTTGAACCAAGTGGAACACAGTAGGCACGAGATAGAGAAGATGATCTTCAGGGCAGATTTCAACTTGAGGGAAATGTCTCCTGATTACATTGTGGAAATGAAAAGCTTGCTGCTGATGAAGTGATATGTGGAGACGGTATGGAAGATGCAACCGTTTGCAGCATGAGTGGGTTGCAGATCATCAGGAGATTCGTCATGTTGGAGGTCCATAAAAAGACTTTTCAAGCTTTTGCCAACGTCTTTGGACAGGGGTAGCCTGGGGAGGCTTGGGTTGAGGGGACTTTGGATTGGTCCATGATTATGATGTGATGTTAGTTGTAGGTTGTCATTCGCAGAGAGGCAAGGGGGTGCAATAAAGCTTAGAACCTCTCTCTTCGGTAACAAAAGTCCTTAGGTAAGCTTAGATTAATTTAGTATAGATTTAGAGGATCTTAGACTAAGTAATTTTGGCACCTCAATTTAACGTCACAAGTCTTCTTGCACCCCGGGGAGAGAATATAGCTTCACACCATCACTTACTGACAAGTCGGAAATGTTTGCTCAAAGAGGACCTGTCAGCATTAGCCAAAGTCCCCATATGCAGGTTCATGAACGAAGTCACAATCCCATCTCGCTTGGTTCGAAGGATGCATCCTTTTTGGGGCACTCGTCACATTATCTATCATTCCATTCCATGATATGACTTTCAGTATAAATGCATATCTTATTATTCATCTCACAATTCTAGCACAAAGCTGTATATAAGAGCACAAAATATCCAAGTTTCACGAAGTATTTCACCCAAAAACCGGGCCGGGAATAACAATCTGTCTCTTACCAGATAAGGATGGCACGTAAGCTTTTTCCTTACCTTAATCTTAAAAAGGTGGAATACTGGAGAAGTTCCAAAACTGACGACCCACTAGAAGAGAAATGCTTCCAAGGACAGTCATATGCAGTAAAGCGCAGATCACGCATGTTACGATTGGCCTTTCGGACAGTTTCACGCGTTCTGCCGGTTTATGGGTTTATTGATTGCCTAAGTGAAGATGACACACGCGCGAGTCAGTTGACTTCGCTTACCGGGACGGCTTGACAAAGGCCAACGGCGCCAAGTTCTGGGCTTGCCATATAAAACGGTTGATTGCTGCCCAGCTTTGAGCAAATGGCACACACTTGAAGAGCAAAGCTATCGTTCAAAAATCACTCTATCTTCAGTAGGCATCGACGTTACAGCTATGCTACCTATGGTTGAGAGCCCAAAAAAGACTTCAGCCCCACCACGAAGGTACAGAGCACAAATAAACACTTGAGAGCGATGTGCTTTTTGTCTGGTGCAACAACAAATGTCTGTATGTTGCGCGAGAAATTTCGGGCTGCGATGATGCAGAGGCTATCGCGTCTTATAATGGGTATGTTGGAGCGGGATGCGTTCCTCTTTATAGCCACATCTGCCTTAATCCTACCTCAAAGGTCGATGCCACAGGGTAAGCAACCTTTAAAAACACCCATCGGAATATACGCGTATAGAACACAAAGCCAAGCCTCAGCTCCGAAAGCCACCGTCGCTTAACAAGACCGCCCTAACACTGAAACGCGGGAACAGCCAAATAGAGAAGCTCTCCCTGTTTCAAAACGGACATTACAAGGCCCAACGTTTCCAATGTTTCCAAGCGCCATACAATCGACCAATTGCGTTGAACTCCTTGTTACAGGTCCGAATTTTTCCGCTAATAATATCTCGAGTCTTTCATCTCTGTTAAGCATTATCTCAACGAAACATTGGCGGGGGTACGCGGGATGATTTTTCAAGATGCGAGAAGGGAGCTTGGCGTTGGTATTTAAACCCAAGTGTTTGGTCGTGATCTGTGCATCTGTTCTTGGTTCAAACTACACTCGTTCTTTTTTTCATTCGTTAGACATTGACTGTCACTACATTTCTTGTACCTTTTATTTTACAACTTATCTGATTCTTTTATAGTCTGCTAGACGCAAGATGTCTTCCTCCATTCTTTTCGCTGCCGGCCTTCTTGTCGGCGCCGCTCAGGCCTACACACAGGTCAACGTTGCCTCTCCCTTTATGCTCAAGAACATCGACCCCATTGTCTTTCCCGGAGAGTATAGCAAGTCTCATCTCCACTCGTTCTTCGGCTCCGATGCCGTCACCGTGAACACCAAAACGAGCGCGGAACTGCAGAAGGGCTGCACCAATGCCGAGAACCCCAACGATCTCTCGGTCTACTGGATTCCTACGCCGCTCTACACTGCTGACGGAAAGAACTACGAACCCATCCCTGTTATGCGCTTCAGCGCGTATTACAACCTCGGCGAAACACCCGCTGAGGTTCCCATTCCTCAGAACTTGAAGATGGTCGCGGGTGATGCCACTGCTCAGACTAAAGCCGATATGCCAGCCGACGCCAAAGCGGAGTGGATGTGCGAAAGCGAGCCCATCCCCCTCGGCGCAAACGGTTTCCCAACCTCAACCTGCGCAACCCACCTCCAACAACTCCTCTACTTCCCCCAGTGCGTCAACGAACAAACCCTCGAAACAGCCTACAAGTCACGCGACTACGGCACCGCCAACTGGTGTCCCGAGGGCAGCAAGTCCATGCCCCAGCTGCGCTTCAGCATCCGCTACGATCTGCGCAAGGTCCTCCCCAACGGCTGGAGCGGCGAGGCTCCCTTCAAGCTTGCGTGCGGAAATGCATTCTGCTCGCATGGTGATTTCATCAACGGCTGGACTGAGGAGGCGGCTAAGAATATGGTTGCTACTACGATGGAGAAGCAGAAGTTTAGTGCTGTTGAGGGTGCGCTTGGGGCGCCTGATGCGGGACCGACTTGTGAAGCTAAGGATGCTGATCCGGAGAATGGTACCAGTGATTATAATGAGAGTGTGGCTGTTATGAACAAGCGGGATGTTTCGGCTTGGGGATGGAAGTCCAAGGCTCGCGTTGTTCGTGCTTAGGTTGGTGGTTCGTGATTGGACTTATCAAGCTCCTAGCTCTAGTTGAGGTCTATGGGCTAGAGACAACCTATCTTTCATGGCTTGTACATAGTTACATGTGAATAAACCTGAGTCTTCTTAAACAACAATCCGTCCCATACAATGTTGGTTGTTCTCATGCCTGGGTTGAGGTTAGGATATCCTAGTAAGCGGCGGTCCTGCAGTTAGTCATAAGGGTTCAAGCTGCTATTGGTTATTCTTTAGCACCTGACTTGTTATCTGATATTTTAGGCCATTCCTATCAATTCATTCCCGTTCTGCGTGGCTGCTCGGGATCTCTAGCCGCGTTCAACACGGGCGTTCTAAAATGGGTAGTTTTCCGCCCCTCGCCCAAATCAGTCCAACCCCTCCAAAAAGACGCCAATCAAGTGTATCATACATAAAAGCATACCAATTGAACCCCCCCCTCACTCTCACTCAAAGATCAAATACCTCAATCATAATTATTCTCACATAATTCATCATGCGCTCAAAACGAGTTATCTCAATCGTCACATGCCACGCAGAAGGCGAAGTCGGCGATGTCATTATTGGCGGCGTCCTCGATGTACCAGCCAAAACAATGCACGATAAGCTCACATACTACATGGCTGAGCGAGATGATCTTCGACGACTACTCCTCCAAGAACCTAGAGGACGTCTTGAGATGAGCGTTAATTTAATTGTCCCGCCTTGTAGGCCTGATGCAGATGCTGGCTTTCTTATCATGGCGCCGGGAGATTGGGTCCCCATGTCTGGATCGAATTGTGTCTGTACAACGACTGTTCTTCTCGAGACGGGCATCGTTCCCATGGGTGAGCCTGTTAGTACTGTGAGGTTGGACACAGCTGCTGGATTGGTGGTTGCGACGGCGGAGTGTGAGAACGGGAAGTGCAGATCTGTGTCGTTTGATAATGTCCCGGCGTTTGTTTATGCTCTCGATAAAGAGATTGACGTTCCTGGGCTGGGAACTGTGGTGGTAGATATTGCATATGGAGGACAGTGGTACGTGCTCGTCAAAGCAGAAGCGCTGGGTCTTCGGGTGGAAACAGTCAATGCAGATCGTCTCATTGATTTCGGCAAGAGATTGAAACAAGCAGTCTTGGCGAACTGCATGCCCACACACCCAGAGAACCCAGCTATTTGCGGTATCAACAACGTCATCATCACAGAGCCTTTGGAAGACGGGCAAGAAGGCAAGACGGTGAAGCACACTGTTGTTGTCACACCAGGAAGACTGGATAGAAGTCCTTGTGGGACGGGAAGTTCGTCACGTCTGGCTATTCTACATGCCAGGGGCCTTATCGAGGAGGGAGAGTCGGTCAAGTTTAGGAGTATCATTAATACGGAGTTTGTGGGGAGGATTAGAGGGACGACAAAGGTTGGGGAGTTGGATGCGGTGCTGCCGACTGTTAAGGGGAGGGCTTGGATTACGGGGGAGAAGAATGTTCATCTTGATCCGGAGGATCCTTTTCCTACTGGGTTTTTACTTTAGGTAGAGAATTATGAACTATATCAATTTGCGCTTCGTCTTTCGGTGTTATCTTTTATAGAATGGAGGGATAAAAGCAACGTCTTCTGCGATTTCTGTGAGTCTGATATTTGATCTTCTCTCACCAGAGTCTTTCGCAGTTTTGAATCGGAGCCAGAAACTGGGGCATTTATACTCGCAAGTATCTCTAATTTTTTCTTAATTGAGGATAATGCGCAAAGAATTTCATGAGAAATGTTATTGGAAATAACATGCTGAATAACAGTACTTGAAGTTAACCTCACAGCTTCGCCCGAGTCTTATCAGTGACCTTGTCAACAAGCTCAACCACCCCCTCAGCACACCCATAAGACCCCATATATCCCCATCCCGAATGCCCATAATTATGAATAATCCACGTCTCATCATCCAACTTCTCCTCCTCCAGTCTCAGCCCCCCCTTTCTGTAAGGTCTAAACCCGACGCCATGCCGGATAACACTCAAACCAGTAATACCCTTTCCACCAGCAATGTCTGGACAAAGATCAACAATTCTCTGCATGATTCTATTCGCGGTATTCGGATCAGGCTGCGGATCCCAATTCCCAATCTGATACGTCCCGCCAATAACTGTGCCGCCACCAGCTGCTCGTTGCATAGCATAGATCTCCTCACCGCTTTCATCAAGGGCGCTAGAACACATGAAGAGCGGTAGGTTCCTGGGTGTTTCGTTACGAACGAGGACGATTTGACCTCGTGCTGGCGCGACGGTTGTGTCTTGCACCCCTCCAAGCTTAAGAGATCCAAGACCAGTGGCGTTAACGATGATGTTAGCCTTTTCACCAGTGTGGCTGAGATATCTGGCTTCATTGATGTGAGTTAGGATACCGCGCTTTACGACGACGCCGTATTTGAGGCATTGGCCGAGAAGCCAGGGGAGGTAGATGGCGGTGTTGATGCAGACTCCTTGGTATTGGAAACCAGAGTCGTAGCCGGTTGCGACTTCGGATGGATGGTTGTTTCGGAAGTCGTTGAAGATTTCTTTGAACCAGGGGTTGTCGGCATAGAAATGGGCTGAGAAGCCTGATTTGGCGGACTCTGTGTCTTTATTCCGACGAAGGACGTGTGTTGCTGAAGATGTCAGCTACTTCAGTCTCAACAATGATTACGAAGACGTACTCTGGAAATGAATGCCTGCTTCAGGTGTTTCCTCGACAAGTTTCTTCAGAGCGATCCATGTTCTTCGTTCCCAGCGACTTGCGTCTTTAGGCGACAAACTTGAGAATGTTAGTATAATCGTCTTGAGAGGGTATCAGTGGTTGGCTCACGGAATGACATTGGCTCCGGCCCATGGCGAGGCATACTCGGCGTCATAGTCACCCGGCATATGTTTCCCAACAACAGTGACTTTGTGACCCTCCTTGGCCAGCAACAATGCTGAAGTGAGGCCAATTACACCAGCACTAGATATCGTTAGCTAGTTTTAGTTATTGATTGAATATCTTACCCGACAACAACAACTGTATTGGTCATCTTGAAAATTATGTAATTTTAAATATCCTTCGAGAAGACTACAAAGGTTATGATAATTGACCTGTAGCTTAGAGAACGCCGGATTTAAGTGATAGGTATTTATCCTGTTGTATTGTAACTCATCATTTATGATTGGTCGCTTCGCGGATGCATGCCTATCTCGGCAGAGGGGAGCTAGCCATATGCGAACTGCTTCCTAAAAAGTATCTGGGGTAGACTCGTTATCTACAAGCACTAATTCAGTAAGGAGTGAACTCAAAAGATGTTGATTCTCGCGCTGGCTTGCCAACTTGAACATGGAGAATTGTCCCGTGACTGTAATGAACATCGCATGGTGTTCTAGAATCAGGCCGCGGGGAGAAAGAAAGCTTCTGACGCCGAGGCGAGGTGCCAAAGAAGTGCCTGGTCTAATGCCCATCGATTCCACGGTAAACTGATCCCAGACTCTTACAATTGCTTTTGGATAGATGTCCTGGGGCTTATTGTCTCCCCTCACCAGGATAATGCAAGCCTTTCCAAGATAAGGATAGTCAGCTGTAGTGCAAGGTGTCCCGCCAATGAATTGTGTCCCGTCAAAGTCCGCAGTTCACCGCTCTCTCTCCACTTCAGCGCCCTTCACCTTTGCGTCGACTTGATACTGGGTCGGCTTTTGAGATGGCTACAACACCGAGATACAGCATCGAAGATATTCTCACCAACATTCGGAGCGATAATCACAATGCACGATTTACCGTCCGCCGGAATGGCAAGATGTTCTACATAAACATCTCGCCTACCCATTTTATCAACTCACCCAACATGACCGAGAAGTACATGGCATATCTCCAAGTCCTCAAGTCACGCGAAGAGGTTATCGGTGATATCTATGATACCGACGTCTACGAATGGGTCATGGCCCCGTTTAAGCCACTGCTGGCCGAACTCGCGCCTCCACCAGAATGTGATCCCAAAGACTTCAGAATCACCCTGGAAAAACATCTATTTCCCGAATTTTTTGTCTTTGAACTAGACATCATCGACGAAAAGCTATGTCCTCGACGTGTTGCAGCGGAGGAGTCCCCTGTACGTCCTTCTTTTCTACGCTTTGACGATGACTTTCTCGATGACTTGGAGACTTGGACTGCCTTCTACGATCCTGCTGGAATAGTTCTAAGCTTCGACAATCCCGAAGATGCACTATTTAAGCTGCCGAACAAAGTTCTCATCGACAACTGTAAGACCGAATGCTTCTTCAAGCCGTGCCACTCTGGCGTTCAGACCAGACGCGAACTCGAGACGTATAAAATGATACACGCAGCTGGTTTAGATTCGCAGTTTAACCTGTGTCGCGTTTACGGCATTGTGTTGGATGAATATGAGTTTATTCTTGGGGTTTTGTTAACTCATGTTGATACACGAGGTTGTCCGTTGTCAACTAAGATTGCTCCCGGGGAACCAGATGACCCTCCGCGTGAAGTGAGGCAACTATGGATGGACCAGATTGAGGCTGCTGTTTCTGGTTTGCATAGATCCGGTATAGTCTGGGGAGATATCAAGGCAGAGAATGTCTTGATAGATCAGGATAATAATGCGTGGGTCACAGATTTCGGTGGAGGCTATACCGGGGGCTGGGTTAATAAAGAGGTGGCGGAGACCATGGAAGGAGATTGGATGGGGATGGCGAGGCTAAGAGAGCTTATCTTTCCAGTTGCATCAAATGCGGATCTATAACTCAAGTTCCTACTGGATCCCGAGGATCGTAGAGGGATATACGACCTGTAAGCAACTTCGATGCTCTGACAAAAGCTTCAACCCGGTTTGTATCGTATCGTCAACCACCGTCCCACTCAAAGACAACACTTTAACTTGGAATGACAATTAGTTCTTTCTTCAGTACCTAGTCAGCCACTACAGCCTCCCATATTCCTTTCGCATAATCATTCTCGGAAAAGTCCAACGGCCATGCAATGTTCAACAGCACCCTCCTTGCATCCTCCCACTTCTCCAACCGCATGTCTCGACTCTGTTCCTTTACAGTCGTTTCGAAAAACGGCCTCAAGCCAGGTTCTCGTTCCATATCCCCTAGCTTCTCATGGAAGTAAATACTCATCAATCCTAGAAACGACTCCCAGAATAACAGCTCTGCAATCTCTAGCGTATTTGTCTTCTGAAGAGCAAAAGTCAGATCACGCTGGAATATCCTCATGCTACAGAGGTATATCTCCTTTGTGAAAGGGCGCCAGAGAACAACTACTTGCTCAAGAAATAACTCTGCTGCGATGACCAATCCGCATCACGAAGTCTTTTGCTCAGTCTCTAAAGTCTCTTCATGTTGTTGATCGGTAGGTGTAATTGAGTTTTGGTGCGACTCAAGAACTGCGTCGTAAACTCGAGCAGCTGCACCGGTTCTCCAGAAGTCATCGTGAATCTTTTGAGCTTCGGTGAGATTGTAGAATTCGTCGGTGACTTGACGAAGACTGTTGACTATTGACGCGCTGTAGACATCAGAGAGCCTTGCGCCGATGTCAGGCAGTATGAAGAATGTTGAGAAGAGGCGGATGGCTTTGAGTTTGAGACAGTGTAGGTACCTACTGGCTCTCCGACTTGTACCATTTGTGCATGAGACGCATGGGATGTGAGACTGAGAGGTTGTTCTTGTCTTCGGTTGAGTCTTCGGCGCGGAGAATGCCATGGAGAACGGTCTGTACGCCGTGGATGAAGGTGGAGGTTCTGGGATGTTAGCTGGCGTCAGGCTTAGTCTGAGTGACAAATACTCACAATACAAAATAGCGATCAGAGAGCTCTTGGTCACGAGACTTGCCATTGGCATTCAATGGATATGTTGTTTGGCATGGCAGAGCATAGATGATATTCAAGTGCTTCTCTGCCATTTGCATGTTACCACTGCAGAACTAATAGTGGATTAGTGCATCTGAAACAATGAGCGACGTTCACCTGCATACCTCTGTATATGCCAAGGTGACGATTTGTTTGGTGATGGCAGCTGAGAGCGTGAGATCTCCACTGGAAAGCCATTTTTTCACCAATCGCACAGTCTCAATTCTATGAAAGAGGAATGTATGCTCAAATGCTTCGAGGCTGCCGACCTTGAAAGTGAAATGAGTAGCTGCCATCAAAATCGCATTGCGGAGGGCTTCAGGGTCTGATATGGTATACGGCATGCTATAAATGTCAGCATTGGTTAGTGACACGAGCTTTTAAGACGTACCAATCTTTGTTATGATTTGTGACAGATGTGACAAGGGTTTCACCGTAGACAAAAGGCCTGTTAGTAATCGATCGTTGCGTATGGATGATGAGAACCTACAGTAGTTGAAGAGTTCATGTGATTTGAGGGGCATGTCAATGGCCACGCAGTCCAACGTCGTTGCAGAGCTCGACAGAATAAGCTGGCGGACCAGAGCCTGGGTGTTGGGCACCTCAGGCCCCTTGGAAGAACTCGGAGCCTCCCAGGGAACATGCTCCCACGGCTGAGTCGTCCCAGCCTTCTCCAGCGCCCGTCTCTCCCTCAGCGGTATCTTGACCGGTGGATATTCACACGTCCTCTTACTATTAACGCAGTTCTCACTGCCAATTTGCACAGTCAGCCTTTTTCTCCCGAAACAGCCTGGCTTTTCTTTTGGGGCTGGGGGATCTCTCACCATGTGGGACGCTCCTCGCCACACCGCACCCTGCGACTACGGCACTCTGAGCAGCCAGTGCGGCTTCGCGTGTGGGCGCGCCGCTGTCGGACTTTTCCTTTGCCCTTTGTTTCGTCAGTGGCGTGACCGGCCATGGCTTGTGTGTGGTTTATTAATCTGCTTATCCGTTTCAGTGAGGAGATGGGAAGAATGGATGGAGGAGATCCATATTACGCATGTGTCGTAAGCACTAGACAGGGTTGTTGATAGGTGGGCATGTTTGGGCCAAGGCCTGCTGTTAGGATGCGACTTGCATGATCCAGGCCGGGATGTTGCTTTGGGGGTGTTGGGCGTGTAGAAATACCTCGTCTAAATGTCCGGAAGCGTTGAATGGGGTATTGCAGTAACATCAGCCTCGAAAGATGGAGCCTGTTTGGGATATTTTGGCGAACATGGCTTTCTTTGTTTCTTGTTCGTATCTACGGAGTATCTTGTTAGAAAACTGGTTGACAAAAGATGACGGCTAGTAGGGTCTCAAAGTTTTTCTACTTTAATAACATTGAAAGCCTATTGTGATAGCAAAACTGTTTATATGTATACTACTGCTAAGCATGGCTGGAATACGCAGTGTAATAAAAGTCAAACTGTTCTATAAATACAAAGAACTATACTAACCAGAACATCAATTTATCCTCTCAACCATACTGCTATAAACACTCTCCCAATACCGGGACATAACAGATCTTTCAAACCTCCTTCTGAATCTCCCTTTTCCTCTGTGAACCTCCAACAATCTGCTGGAGTTCGGCTCGTATCTCCGCACACCTCCTCTCAAATTCCTCAATTAGTTTCTCTGACCGCGAATCATCTTCTGTCGAATTCTCCGTCGTCTCGTCTTTCACCTGCGATTCACGGCCCGAGATCCTCTCCGCCAGCCATAGGCTCTCAGCAGCAGCCACAAACTCATCGTAGTTTACCTGGTCCCATTTCGGTAGTAGCTTTGAGTCTAGCCAGTGGCGGTAACGTACCTCGACGAAAGTAACCCACTCAGAATCATACCATTTTCCATTTCTCCGCTGGAACAACTTCCACGTCCAGTGCTTCATCCAAGGATGAGATAGATTGGCCCTGTGCTTCGGACTTTGCATCTTGTAGTCATGCCACACCATCCATGGATTCCAATCAGCCTCGACGATAAAGGAGTGAAGTCGTTGACGGCGTTCTGTATCGCGCTTCAGCCCGAGCAACAAATCGTTCGCCAGGAAATTCTCATCTCTCGAAAACGGATGCAGGGTGTTGCATAGTGTCTCCCAGTATTCCTTTCCGTCGTTTCCCCCATCAATGAGTTTGAATTCGAGGGGATTGTCACGCAAGGCTGCGACAATGCTCTGCAATGCTACCACCTCGCTTGAGGTAACAGCCTCATACTCGATAAGGACCTGGATCTTTCTCTCGAGTATACTAGCTGCCTCGCCTTGATATGATTCTTTCCAACCAGTTGATTGATCTGCAATGTCGAGGAATAGACCCCAGAGCAAATTGCCGAGGTTTGTGCTCTGAGACCAGCACTGGGTATGCATCCATTTTCCCACCCAACGTCCTATTTCAGATGGGCAGAGGTAACGAGCGGTTGCTAATTTTACCCCATGACTCTCGTACCCCTTTAGAAGTAGCTCAAGGAATGATGTGGGATAGTGAGACCTTAGAGCCACGTCTATTGGCTTACGTATCAGGTCTGGTTTGCTCTTTTGGTCATTGCGCGTGATGTGATACCTGTGAAGGTTCATGTTGTATGGCAGAGCGTATCCATGCTCGTGTAGTGTAGAAATTATCTCATAAATCCCCTCTACGCGAATCATGTCAGACGCTTTGTCCAAGAGGTCAATCAGGAGCTCGGGCATATGTCCACACTGACGATTGTCCCGATACCAAACTTGATCCTTCTGTTCGTTTGCTTCGTATCCCTTGCTTAAGAGCCATCTAATCGCTTTGATACACTTTTCAACAGGTACAGAGCCAATTGAAAGGCATTCAAGTACATCGTCAATGGGCCTGTGATGCTTGTGAGCCCTGTCGGACGGGCATTGGCAGGAGACTTTCCACTCTAGATGCAAAGGTAGCTTTGCCATTTGATAGCATCGCTCCATTACTTCCATGTCCGCGCACCTGAGGGCGGAGTGAAAGACAGCGAAGTTGTCGGCACAATAATATGCTTGACCTAGCTCGCGAACGTTTACCCCAGAGCTTTCTTCCCAGCTCTGGAGGCCATTAAGCGATAGGACTTGGGCCTGCTTATCCTTCCCAGGCTCACCTGAGATGTTTGGCAGAGCTTCAACGGGGAGGGAAGCCTGACTTCCCTCTTGCTGAGCCGGCTTTTCTTGGTGTTGAGGTCGTGAAGAAGTCATCTGTTTGGATGAAGAAGAAAGTGGAAGGTCCTCGATATGGTGGTGCGACATGTTTACTTTCTGTGATTTCGTGCGAAAATGCGTGTTATGGTGTATGGTGTATATTGTGGTTTCTAGTAAATACTTGATACTGATAGAAAGGTGTATAGCTTAGGGATAATATTGCCGACATTTATACTCAACGTGAACCTGTTCGATATGTCCAATTCTTGAATTTGGTACTTGTGTACCACAGAACAATCCTGATATCGGAATGCTAGGTGCTTTCTATTTCGCAGGTGGGAAACACTGGGTGTCAACGCCGGCGGCAGTGATGTGGAAAGTCACACTGTCTTTGTTGGCCGGGTCAAACTTGATGGCACTGAGTTTGGCGGGCAGCTCAGCGCTTGCGACGCCTCGTGCGTCGAGGAAGGGGTTTGCATGAGAGCCAACGATGAGGAGGCTCAGGAGAGGAATGAGGGAAAACATAATTATGTTGGAGAAAGGGTTGTTGACTTGGTCAGATTTGAGATGTAATGTAGAGGTTTGTAAGGAGCAATTTGGTCTTGTAGATGGTGTCGATAGTTGACGATACAGGCGAAGTCAGACAAGCGGGCACCAGCTGATATATGTATCATTCAGACTTGATATGTCTTTGCCTTAAAGACAGATCAGACTTTTTGCCGTCCACCGATAATTCACTTACCCCTTTATGACACCGAGACCTAGCATGCGGGCTGAACTTTTCGGTTGATTCGTATCAAGGTAAAGTTCGAATCAGCTGGTGCCCGGTGTCCTCAGGAGAAACCCGCTGCTTTCTTGAGAGTCCACGATGGGCTTTCCTATGCCTGACTGGTTCCACGTATCTGCAATTTCAGCACGGTTGTTATGAGCATGAATGTAGAGGTTTCCAGTCAGAGCTTTCTCAAAGCTATACGAGATAGAAGGGCCATTTCTGGAAGGCCTCGTGGTGTATTCTATTGGCTATGAAGCCCGGCAGACTATTGCACGAGTGTTTCCAAGAAACCACCGTATAGATTTTGTTATTTGGAAACCTGTTTCTAAGTTCAGGACTACATACTCGGCGTTTGAGGACAAGCCTCTAGCTCAGGTAAAACTTAAAATACAATTATAGAGTTTGCTTGAGAAAGTTCTGTGCAGATTTCGGTGTCCCGAACGGGGGCGCGGGTGAGTATCTTGTCGTCAAAGCTAACTAATACGCTGAACCCGAGTATAAGAAGGTTATGTTCGTATGATAAAGATCCAAGGCTGAACATAACCAGCAACAGAATAACACAGCTTCAACAAAGCAAAAGCAATACACAGTCCTTAACATACCCTCCTTCTCATTCTTTTACCTCTACCATCCAATCTCAATGAAGTTCACTTCCTTCATCGTCAGCACCCTCGCCGTTGGGCTGGGACTTGCTGCTGATTTCAACCTTCACGCAACCTACACGGATGAGTTGGTCAACGTGGGCAATCTTGATTCCTTCTGGAGCGTCTGGAACCGCATGTACGATGTGTCCGACAACAATGGCGGCCTGTCCGACCACACCATTTGGCAGTACACCGGCAACTGTAACTCCAAGTACGACAAGCCAAAGACATCTGTCCGAGTCCAGCTCGACGGCCAATGGGGAGTAGTCGGCAGAGTCAGCGGCTGGCAGATGCGAGATGCTCTCATCCAATCTATGTGGGCAACTGTTCAGGCAGCTGGTCAGCAGAACCAGTACCCCGTCTACACAGACTGCACTGGCTTTACCTGGCAGGAATCTACTCCGAACAATCCAAATGCTGCTTGTGGTACGAAGAAGATCCGCTGCCCCTGCGGGTACATGGTAGAGTGCCAGCAGTTTAGCTGGGGCCGCAAGCTTCCGTCCCAGGTCCGCATCAACGTCTACAACAAGGATGGGTCTCTCCGTGCGGATATGTATCAGATCAAAATCGGCGCCCAGACCCTGAGGGGCGAGAGCGGTTGTGGCAAAGCCGGCGCCATAGCTGAGGTGCTGGCTAGCTTCGTCCCAGGTGTTGGCCAGTACTTCGACAAGGGTATCAAGATCGCGTGCCGACAAGGAAGCCTCTGGTAAAGCGTTGGCTCGATATACGGCCGTATCATTGAGGGACGCTCCGAAATCTTGGCTACCACTGTTGGTTCACGGTCCAACTCAGCTGGTAGTTCCCGTCCTCAGTGGAACAGCACTTGTATACATGACAGATGTTATGAGCCCTTTGTTCAAGTAGCTCCTACAGAAGATGAAAGAGCTGTGCGGATCTTTGGGGTTTCTTTGCTTTGACTTTCTTGTTCCTTTCCTTTTCCTCGTGCTTGAATATCTCATTTGTTCGTTTTCTTTGTTGTTGATAGGAGGGCAGAAGTTATGTGTGCAGCCGAACGAGATTAACTTTAGATATTATCACTGTATTTGAGTAATCACGATTGTTGTAAAGACTTATACTGGAACGTTTGAAGGATGTTTGCACTGTAAATGATAAAGCCCTGAATCTGATACTGTGTACAAATATTTTCGCATCACAATTATCGAACGAGGCTTATTTCTCTATATACTTCCCTGACCCACCTCCTTGACAAATGTTAAACAGATCACCTGCGACTTGCATGTGGGCGCCACTGGCCAAGTATCAAGTATTAAGGCTTTCAAGGCATGTAAACATCCCAAAGCCACTGCCAGAACTTCGCAAAGAGAGTTACAGCTATATCTCATAAGGAGGGGCTCTCTAAAAAGCTTGCATCTGGAGCACACACACTGGAAAGGCTCGTAGATGATAAAACTCCGAGTTGCGTGCCGAAATCCTTTTTCTTTCTTTGCCCCTGATAACAATCAAGGCTTCTTCTTCTTCATGAGTATTACGCTTTAAGTGTCACTGGTGTTCACTCTTCAGCCTGAACGAGCATGCTCTGGTTTTTCCGCGCTTAGCACAGCCTCAGCCTCAGGTCGAAACCTGGCAGTGGCAGATTGATACTGTAGCAGTGGCATGCCCACTCTTCTTCACCCCACTGCTTCACGGCTGGCTTTCAAACCGCAACGCTACAGGTTTTGTTTACTCTTCTCAGCTTTCCTCACACTAAACTTCCACAAAATCATCAACTCAGAAACTACAGCGATACTTTCATCCCCCACTACCATCTCATCGAGGAACCTCTCATCATGGGCTCCCTGCTCCTTCTCGGGTCAGGAAGCACATCCTTCATCGTGCTGCCCTCTGACACCCGACCTCAGCAAACAGGAGCTCTCGCGCGTCTCCCTGTCGAGCTGATGCGCATGATAGCCAAGAACATCCCCGAGCCCAGAACTAAAGACCTCCGATCCCTAGCCTTATCTTCAGCTGGACTCTTCAACGTCATTCGTCCCTTGTACTACCGTTCAGGCCACTTCGAAGACTTCCGGGAGGCACTCAAGACTGCAGATGTCGCCAGAATGGAGCGCAACCACCAGTTCGGCGGTCTTGATGTCTCGGTCGCCTGGGAGAAGAGACATATTCGGTGCAAATGCCTTAACAAGCTTGCGCACTATCGCAAGCACAGTCCAGTTGATGTCCTGTTGTTTGGAATCATCAAAGGTGACTGGAATCCCAACTTTGCGAATGCCCTCATGTGGCTGTATTCCAAGGGATTTCCGGTCCAACACTGGCCTGCAGACCATCACTCCCTTGAGTCCATGGTCAACATGATGCCGGAAGTCCTTGTGCAGCTGTTCCAGCGGGGTATCAACGACCAAGAAAAGGTCAATGGCATTTGCGGAATGATCAAGTTCCTCAGTAGCCAGGGCTTCCCCATTCCCCTCCGGCTCAATCCCCAGCGATCTCCCGACCACAAAGCCAGAGCACGAAAAGAAAGTCCATCGAACTGCCACTGTTCTACATGCGGCCCCCCCGGGCTTCATGTATGGCACGAAACTACCATGGCCATTGCCCTCCGATCCCACTGCCCTCCCGTCGTCCTGGAAGTCCTTCTCCAAGAGTACACCAAGCGCGGTATTTTCCTCACAGATTTCGAACTGGACACTTGGGAAGCCCCGCCAGAACTGGAGGATTGGCACGACGCCCAAGAACCTTCCTTTATTCGCATTTCGCCCCACGACCACAGGCCGCTCCACAAGCCTTGGTTCATCGAGACAGACTTTGCGCTGGTAATCACTAGTCTGTACGCTGACCTCACGGAACCTCTTTCCGGCTGGGAAGAGGAGTACCAAGGACAAACAGCCGACATCTGGGAAGCCAAGATGGACTTGCTCCTGCGCTACAACGCCATCGACGAGGATGAGCAGTCTTTGTTCGAGGGGACTCTCAAGGCTCTTCGAAAGATCGCCAGAATGGCCCCGGGCACCGACGACGTCGCCCTAAAGCTACGTTGGGGCGTATTCCGCAAGGCAATTCGAGATTCTGCAACTTCACCTGAGCTCGCGAGCGATTGGGATGAAGATGATTGGAGCGAGTCTGAGGATCCCGAGTGGACGCGTCGTCCGCACCGGTTTTATATCGACCAGGACATCATGCCAGAGTTCTGGAATATTGGGAGTGCTGTGGTCAGAGATCTCGATTAATGTATCTCGTTGATATCATCACGACGAAGGACTTGACTCGATGGGATGAGGATCGTCATGAGCACCGGATTTCTTCGCCTAGGTATGAGGCTGGGAATGGGCGGCGGGTGGCTTCTCTTGAGGCCCATGATCGGATTTGAGTGTGTTATGCTTTAGTTTTGCAGCTTTGATTCAGGGATATGTTTTGATAAGGGTTTATGGTATCGTCACCTTTGAGGCTGATGTGGATTTGTTTTGTTTTTGCGGAAAGGGGAAAAAGTCTTCGAGTTTATGCAGGTATTGTCGTCTGGTGGATTCTTTTTAGTATCTCGAGCAACACTTCACTCTGAAATCATGATGGGCATGAGACTAGGTATCACAATTCAAAGCGACCCAGGTTTATTGATTGCAACAATTGCATTTGAAGGCCTAAACGCATCATACTCGGTTGTCTTGAGAAAGACACAGCATGTGAGGTTATGATGTAGATAAATCCCCCAACGAAACTACTGTGCAATACACTTCCAATCTTCTTTGAATGGGCCATCTCATTACTGTGGTCATAACTGGGATATTCTAACTCTAGAGTCAAGAGATCCTACAAGTAGCTATCCTCGTTGAGCTGCTCTACCCCTTTCGTCCAAAATCAGGGTAGACAGTATCATGGCATGCAGGCACTCCTAATTCTGTTCCTGGCGATAAAGCAAGTCAACTTTGCTAAACTTCCTGTTGGTCGGAGGACGTGAGAAGGGCATGGGAGATGCTGGCCGCTGGGCTGGCTGAACGGCTTGTGCACACAGTAGCCTTGCCGCTTGAGTTGAGATGATTTCCTTTGCACCGCAGTGACTTTTCCATTTCACTCCTCAACACTAGAGTCCATTTCCGCACTGTGGCCGTCCTGCTCGCTCGAGAGTTCAGACGAGAAATCTAGCCAGTCTCGAGCCCCGGCCTCCCTCTCACCATATCAACAACCATCTCCTTCACAACTCCCTGCCCATCAGTGTTCAGATTATCAGTGTACTTTCCCCAGACCAAACGCACTCTGTTCCATCGAAAAATTGTGTTCTGGGCCCAACAGCGCTTGAGACCGTAACTAAAAGGTGCTGGAGCTGTGCGAACGGTTTTGGCGCTGGTGCTGGCACTGTCAGATTTCTCCTCCGTATCAACTCGCTCGAGCTTCTCCCAACTCTCACATCTCCCCTCCTTTCACCAAAACAGCTGGCCACAACTCGATTTCCATTAAATCACAAAATATCGAGCGCAACTCATCTTGCCCTCTCCTTCACATCTCGTTTCTCATCTCTTAGCCATCGCAACAGGTTACTCACTACTCGATATCACAACCATAAAAGCCCACGAAGCACAAACGCGTCTCATCTTCTTTCCCCTCTTCACATCTCCTCTCCTTTCAACAAGGCAGCTGATTACAACTCGATCTTTACCAGCTCACAAAACACCGAGCGCAACTCATCTTGCTCTCCTGATATCTAGTATCTGTTGTATTCGGGGCTGGCCACTACTTGATATCACAGCCATAACAGCTCACAAAATACCAACGCGTATCATCTTCCCCCCCTCTTCACATCTCATTTCTCATAACCACTACAAACCCTTTCCCTTACCCCTCATCCCCAGCGAACGGCCATCATGTCGTCCGCGGCCAACACCTCCCCGGACATCACCACCCTCTCCCAGAGCAACGCATCCTCCACTGCTCTCATTGCCGCCATCACCATGGCCTCCAACCCCTCCACCCTCGAGCGTCTCCCGCAGGAGGTCCTCCTCCACATCAACAAGCTCCTCATCTTCCGCGGCGCCTCCCGCCTCGCCCGAACCTCAAAGTATCTCTACCGAGTCCTCAACAAGGAGATCTACAAGCTCTCAGGCAAGCATGACCACTGGTACCCTCTCTTCTTCGCGGCCGCCACCAGCAACATCGCAGTCTTTGAGCGCTGCTTCGAGCTCGGCGCCGCGGCCGACACCCACTGGCTCCGCAACTCGGCTCTGAGCTTTGGACACGGTCAGCGACTCTACCTCACCATGGGCTGGCGTCCTCTCCGCCAGGCTATCCATTCTCGACAGATCGTGGCTGTGGACTGGCTCCTTGAGCATGGCGCTGACCCGGATGAGACGCTCATGGAGGCCGTCCTGATGTCGTCCCGTGCGTCCCCGCTTGGTTATGCGTTCCGTCTTGGTGCAGGGTATTGGCGAAATGGGGTTGCTTGCCGAGCGATTCTTTTCCTTCTCCTCGAGGCTGGTGCTGACCTGAGTGAGGTCGAACTAGGTGACGCTATGGAGATTGAGGCTATGTACAATGACCGTTCCTACTGGAGTTTGGTTTGGCAGATTTGAGTGGCAACAGCGTTCACTCGTTGCTGGTTATCTGGGCCCTGAGCATCGAAGCTGTCGAGACACTCACGCCTCACCGCACCGAACGACTCTCTTTGCGTTCTGACTTGTCTTTTTCGTTTTTTCTTTTACATCTCAACATCATATCCCCTGTACGCTCTTATTCACGAGTATTCCTGGCATGGAAACGTTGAGTAGTGGATGAAGCGAAGTGAGGGATTGACTGGGTACAGGGTAGTGAGGTAACAAGGACTCACATGGCGTTGGACGGTCTAGGCGTATGCAAAGATGGATGTGATACCCATATGCGTTTAACTATCATCTCCGCTCGGTATCTCTTTGCAGGATTTCACGTATGATCATGAGGATATGTTGTTATTTTGGTGGAAGTCGATGGACACTGTAAATGAAGTTGACAGAAATATATTGCTTGTACTGTCTCGCAAAAAACAAATCGCACGTGCTCTCGCAAGTCTAGTCTATGAAAATCTAATGCAATCCACTCTCTCCCGTCCTCGCCATGTGCTGCTGGCACTTGATCATGATATCTAACTGATCGCTAACATCCTTCAACCGCCCCAGCACCTTTCTGTTACCATCTGTGAAGTTGAGGATCGAGTACGGCACACCAGTGTCGTTGCAAAACTCCCTGATCATGGACTGCACCTTGCGCAGGTTATGGCGCGGCACACGAGGGAACAGGTGGTGAACGGCCTGGAACTGAAGACCGCCGTGCACAAAGTCCATCCACGCAGGGCAGTCGACGTCCATGGTGGTGCGGAGCTGGCGCTGCGCAAAGGACTCGGTCTCGCCGAGGTCGACGGTCGACATTCCCCAGTGGGAGAGGGTGATCTGAACGTGGAGCGGCATGGTGATGATGTGGGAGACCAGGACGAAGATGACGCGGGTGGTCCAGTCGGGGATACCACGCCAGAGGAGGCAGTAGCCGAAGAGGAACCAGTAGCAGGCCATGAAGGTGATCTCGGTAGGTCGAATCCACCAGGCGCGACTCTTTCCGAGCTGTGAGGACTTCTCGGAGAGGACGTGGAGCCAGGAGAGGAGGTAAAGGTTGAAACGAGCGATGCCCATGACGGGGTAGTAAGTCCAGCGCTGGAAGGGAACGAGGAAATCGGCTGCGGCGTCCCAGACGAAAGTGAAGTTGTAGTAAGTTGAGCGAAGGGACTTGAAGAATGAGGGGCATGTCGCAAAGAGGGGAACGTTCTGAATATCAGGATCATGTTCCTAAAAGGGTCAGTATTGAGCAGTGTTTGATGAGGGTGAGTGTCTTACAGGCATGTTCGTCACAAGATGGTGCACGTTGTGACTGCTCTTCCACCATCCAATCGACAGGCCACAACAGAAATCAGCGATAAACATGCCAATGAGAGTGTCGACGACAAAATTAGACGTAATCGCAAGATGGCCAGCATCATGCGCACTGAACATGATTTGGTGCTACCCAGGTTAGTCAAAAGCTTCAACAGCACGATAAGGGGCGGCATACCCAGAACAATCCCAGGAAGATAGCAGAGGTGATGTACCACTGGTTATAAAACAACACACCAAAGAGCGCAAACAGTGTGGTGTACCGCATCATCTCCTTCCCATACTCAACGTACGGACACTGATAGAGACCCTCATCGTGAACCCTCTGGTGAAGAAGCTGGTACTTCCGCGCAATCTCATCCTGCACCCTTGTATCCAGCGACGGGTACGTCTCAATATCATTCTGAATCTCCCGGGCAACTCCTGCATTGGCCACACGGAGCGTCGCAGTGCGCTTTCGCGAATCATCTGCCGTCTTCACTGTCCGCTGGCGGAGACCGTCGGGTTCATCTTTGACGTCGACCACACTGGGCGATGACGAGGCGGAACTAACGGCGTCGTCGAGACTCGTGTTGTCGTCGGTGTCGGAAGATGTGCTCGAGTCCGAGAGATCAATCTCTTGGGCGTCGAGGCGGAAGATGCCGCCTCTAATTGGTGGTGTGCGGTTCACCCAGGATCCTTGCTTCCGACCGATCCGATAGGCCTTCATTGTTCGTAAGGTCGCTTCCGAGTGATAACTATCACAAAAAAAGAAAAAAGGTGTTAGCTTAAGCATGATCTAATCTGTATCTTGTTGTCTTCCCCCCCCCCCCCACAAATGCACTGTACCTGTCATATTGACAGGTAGAGACCAATTGGGTAATGTGGTGTTGTGGTGTGTTTCTCTTTTTGGTGTAGTGCACCCGTCCAACGCTCAACCTCAACACCATAAAAAAAAAAAAAAAAAAAAAAAAAAAAAAAAAAAAAAAAAAAAAAAAAAAAAAAAAAAAAAAAAAAAAAAAAAAAAAAAAAAAAAAAAAAAAAAAAAAAAAAAAAAAAAAAAAAAAAAAAAAAAAAAAAAAAAACAAAAAAAAAAAAAAAA
>JACCKW010000459.1:0-22023 GCA_013623355.1 Fusarium bactridioides
GTAATTAATAGTTAATTTAATAGCTATTATAGTAGTAATATTTCCTTTTAATTTTAGTTATTTTACTTAGCCTATATAATAACTTTCCTTTTATAATAGCTTTAATAAAAAGAAATTTATTAAGATTAGTAGCTTTTAGTATTATAACTACTTTAATATATAAATTAACTTACCTTAGCTAATTAGAGATTAGTATAGAAATTACGTTTTTCTTTAGGTAAGGTTATTAGGTATATATTTACCGATTTTAAGGTATATAATTTAGTATTAGGAGTTCAGATATATTATAAACACTAGCATAAATACCCTGCAAGTTGGCGGTGGAGTACTGTTACATGGTGCATAATCCAGACGCCTTCTCTACAACGGCGTCACTTTTCTCTTTGCCTGTGATAAGACAGTGTGGAGATGGAGTGCATTACACATTTCCAGTAATCAGACCATGCCCTCCGCAAAAAGCAATATAGATCCGGCTCGGTCCCGCGTCTGCATCCCGCAGCTGCTCTTTAATTAAATTTATGATATATCCTCTTTGTTTCCTCCGCAGATGCACTCGTTGTCTCTGTAGATCATGGCCCTTTATTCCTTTGACCTGAGCTACGTGCTGTACGTCGGCGTTGCTTTTGTCGTCGCTCGTATCTTTTACGACCTCTTATTCTCGCCTCTCAGACGCATTCCTGGCCCTCTTGCTGCAAAGTATACGGACTTTTATCGGGCGTATCTTGCCACCAAGGGAAATGTCGATGGACATATGCGAGCATGGCATCGGAAATGGGGTTCTGCTGTGCGGGTTGGTCCAAATACGATCAGTATCAGTGACCCAGATCTGATTCGTGTCATTTACACGACGAGAAACCCTTGGCGAAAGGTAAGCACACCGTGACATATCTTTATAAAGGGATAGCTCAATGGGTTCTGACTGTCCTAGACAAATATGTACCGCCCTAATGATGTCGTCGTCAATGGCCAGCGGATGCAAAACATCTTCAACACTGCAGATGAAGACTTTCACACCAAGTACACCAAACCCATCCGGGGCTTCTGGACACTCCCCAAGATGCTGGAGGCTGAGCCCATCATGGACGAGACTCTCTGTGAGCTGATCACTCACTTGGACAATCGCTTTGCCAGCACTGGTTATGTCTGCAAGATGGATGAATGGGTTGCTTATTACGCTTGGGATGCCGCTGCAAATATCAGCTTTGGCCGCAACTACGGCTTCATGGATCAAGCTGCTGATGTCGAGAACATCATCGCTGAGAGCACGGCTGGACTCAAATATTTCACGCCCGTCAGTCAGATTCCGTGGCTTGACGAGTGGCTGGACAAGAATCCCATCTGGCGCATTGGTCCTCGCCCTCTTGTCAATGGTGTCTTATACACCATCAAGATTCTCACAGAGTATCAACAACAGGTGGCTTCTGGTGCTGCCAAACGTAAGCCCGTGGACCTCTTCATCGACAAGTATAACAGCTTGAAAGAGACTGTTGACTATGTTGATGACCAGCAAATTCTGAACTGGCTTATGCTCAATGTCTTGGCCGGCGGTGACTCAACAGCTGGTGCCATGCGTGCGCCGGCTTACCACCTACTCAAGAATCCTTCTGTGTGCGAGAAGATGGTCGCCGAACTCCGTTCTGCCAACTTGACTCTACCAGTTCCTCAATGGAAGGAGATCATCCAACTGCCCTATTTAGATGCAGTTATGCGTGAGTCTATGCGAATCTCACCCGCTGTCGGTCTCATCCTTGAGCGCGAAGTCCCAAAGGAGGGCCTCGAACTATCGGACGGTCGCTTCATCCCCGCGGGAACAAAAGTCGGGATCAATCCTTGTGTAATCACTCGCGATGTTGGTGTCTTTGGGGAAGATGTCGATACCTTCCGACCAGAGCGATGGCTTCGCAGCAAGGGTGAGTCTCAACAGGGGCATGCTCAACGCGTACGACGAATGCACGAGTGCACTGAGATGATGTTTGGACACGGCTCGCGAGTTTGCATGGGTAAACACATGTCCAAGTTGGAGATGTATAAAATGTTTGCTACGCTTTATGTGACCTTTGATGTAAGTCTGGTCGTCTCCCTTAGCTATTGAGGTGAAGTGTTAACCTGAGGCGTAGGTTCGTATTACCGATCCAAACCATAGATGGAAGTATGATCACTCCTGGTTTATGTATTATAAAGATATTCCGTGTACTATCAGTCGCAGACAGAAGTCATGAGTTTAACGTAAACGTTTTTTATTTCTACGTTATATTCACCCCGTACATACAGCCTATAGGTCACTACATATTCCAAGATATCAATGTAAACATCTCATACCAGCTGCCTCTGTCTCCCAATATAATAGTCTAGATCTCATTAAGCTATGGATTAAGAAGTGTTATATGTATATTTTCGTACGTTACAAGACATATTGTTTATCTTGAAATGTAAAACGCCTTCGTGAGCGTGAAGAGTATGTAAAATTCGCTGTCTTTCCTTCGATAGTACCACCACTGCCTCCCAAAATTATCGTTATACTCTTAGCTCTGTACTATTGAAACATTCCATATCCTTGTCTTCCCAACCAAGTGATTCAAAACATTTGTCAGCAATTACGCGACCCTCAGTACGATCTAATGGGAAAAGTCCATCGTGAAGCTTCCCTCTCAGAAACACGCCAATGTCGCTCACGCGCTTTTGTAAGACGAGGATGGCGAGGATACGGCGATAGGTCTCGGTCGAGGCTGTTGGTCAGCTCCTATATCGACCCAGGATGAGGTCTCGGTATTTTGCTGCATCCCTCTCCTTTATTGATGAGGAGATGAGTTCGTTGTAGACAAGGTCTGGAGTCATCAGACTAATCAACGTCTCATATGGCCAGTAGAACTGCAATCGCGGGTCACTCTGTCGAGCCTTTCTTTCCCAAAGCAGGGCATATAGAGGAGATTTTGTGTTATCATGTTCGACGTTGGAACACATCATGGAACGGGTGTAGGCAGGGGCTTTGCTTGTCAACAGCAATGGAGTTGCGTACTATCAGTGGTAGTATGATGCTTGCACGAAATATGAATCGTGAGAGTTAGAGATTTCTGTGAATACTGCAGGATGCATTGCGTGTGATATACTTGCGTCGTCCTGTCAATCACTCTCAATGTAAATTCAATCACTCTCAAGTATGTACTCAATCAGGCATGGTACACCATCAGTCACTTACAATGTTCCAAGCCAAGAGAGAAGCTCTTTGGCGATGATGCACTGGTCATATACAGGCACATAGAATCACCGCGAATGGCGACTGGTTATTTGCACTGAGTAAGTCCCCCCAACGTCAAAATCTATCGCCGGCTATAGAGTTGATTGTGGAGGAATGATGAACTACTTTGCATGTCCAATGTGATACCGATGCCTTTGGGTCACGCGCTGAGGCAAAGGAAGAGTACTTCGACGGTATTGACAGGCAGCTCTGTCCAGTTGATCATCTGAATCAATGCATTCACAACTTGCCCCAGCTGGAGATGGGTGATTATGATGTCTTCAAGTTCACTGTGACGGCACAAGTTCTCAGCCACTGCCCTCTAATCTTCGATCTTGTGTTATTTATAGATGGATGTCAATTAGAAGAGTCTCAGCTGTCCCTGGTAGCATAGATCTGGGATGTGACCCTGGTAGATGGAATCAATCTGTTGCATTAAGGCTAAACTCTTCCAAAACTAATCTCCACCAGCAATGTCTTTTGTTCCTTCACCTTTAAAGTGTCCCTATACAGTACGCATCACTTTCAATGCACTTTCTATGCAGTTCTTCCAAGTAATCTCGAACAGCCTTACAACTTGCCCGGTTCCCAGCATGTGTTTGAAGAAGGTCCCTCTTAACTAGGCCAATGGTGCCACGAACAAATTGGCTGTTACCTTGATCGAGTAATTTAGATATTTCCTGCTTTTTGTAAGCGAATGTCATCAATAGCCCTCAAGCATCCAAACATACCTGTTTTATAGATTCTTTCAATACTACAGTATTAGATAACTCATTGTCCTGACCAGTCACCACACCGCCAGCGCTCCCTTCTATCAAGCCCTGGGGATCTAGGCTTGGACGGGTGATATTCAAGTTTCCGTACTTGAAAAACTTGTCATCATCAGAACCTTCTTGTTCTTCTTCGGCGGAGCTCGAAGCTGACAACGAGTTCACCAGTGCCCAGCCGCCATGATACCAGACTATGAAGTGTAGGATGATGCATCCAAAAGACCATAGATCGGAATTGGGAGCCAGTTCGCCGGTAAGCAGCTCTGGGGCGCGGTAGGCCGAGTCAATGCATATCTCAGAGCCTCGTTGATCGTAGGCTTGGTCGTCGTGGTACTGCATAGACCCAAAGTCTGCAATCTTGAGTACACACTGAGTAATCCCTTTGGTTTCAAAACATAGAATACGCTTTGGACTAAGATCTCTGTGTGGTGGCTGTAGTCTATGGCCATTCTCCGTCAATACCCCCGAAGGGAATAAGTCTCGGATTAGTTGCAAAGCATCAGCTAAACCAAAAAGCTGCGATGAGATCCATCTAGCCATATCAACTGCATCATTGCCAGGGGGGTTACTGGTCCAGAACTGCTCTAAGTCACAGTCAGCCCACCTGAAAAGAAAAAGTCTCGTGCTGCCATGCGTCAAGCCCAAAAGGAGTTGTAACAAGTGAGGGTGTCGTTTCTTGGCCAGTTTGAGTAAAGATTTAAACCTCAAATCATATTCTTTGGCTTCAATCTCTCGCAAAGCTTTCGCGGCAAAGACATTTTGATTCGATTGCTGCAAACCAATGTCAACAAGCCCAGCATAAGTTGGCATTTCCAGGATCACTTACCTTAGGAACTCCCTGGCTATGGTGAGCGTGATAAATTGTGATCTTCTGCATGCCTAGGTATTCACACACGGGACTTGTCGCGCTATTTGGGACGGTTTCGGTGACACCCAATGGGAGCGGAACCATATAGCTAATTGTGTAGTGTGTAATCTTCGGCTCATCATCGTTAGCCAGGATAAAGTACGGTGCCAACATGTACCATTGGTAGGTATAAAACATGTAGGACTCGTGTTCCATCCAATCCTGGAATGCCGCGACAGGTTCTGCAAATGGTTTGTCTCTCTTAACCAGCTTGACACGGTCTGGGTCTAGATTAAATGGAAGGTCGGCATCTGACAGACCTTCATCGAGAACCTGGGTGATAGCGGCGACTTTTCCTGAGAGAACAAGACATGCAAATATTTTCTTCCGGGTTGGGTACTTGAAAGTATTACCCCTTGAGTCTTTTTGGTCAGGATCGAGTTCCTCTGGTCTGTTGAATCCCGCTTCACCTTGGATCTCCAAAGCTCTTCTCGAAAGTTCTGGCCCTTTGAACAATTCCAGTCTGTTCAACTCATCTGAAACGGACTTGTAGTTTATTATTCGATCCAATTCGTCGATCGGGAGATACTTGGGCGCAGGAAAGCTTATGGCTGGTTCCGGATCTGGATCTTCATCCGGACAGCTTGATTGTACCAATGCTTGGCGAATGACTCTTCCAAGTGGTAGAGTGGTTTGTAATTGGCTCTTTCTTGGATCCTCTGAGTCTTTGCTTATGCTGGATTGCTCTGAGGAAGCTTCAGACTCGAGCAATTCCAAAGGGTCTGGATCACTGTCACCATGGGCTTTGTCGGAATCAGTATCACCAGAAAGGCCTGTCTCCTGATCAAGTGACTGCTTTGTAGCAGAAAAGCAGGCTAATCTCTCTTGATGATATGCCATGTGGTTAGGTAATCCTCTGAAAAAAGGCCCCTCTGAAAGGCAAAAGGGGCACGAGACTCTGTTCTCTGGATGGCTGGCCTGACCAAAATCTATCATTGCCTCAATCTGACCTTCCCCAAGCTCTTGGTGTGACGATAGCAAATGACTTTTGAGTGAATCTTTTGACAAAAAGGTCTCTGGGTGGTTCACGCAACGAAAGATCCTCCGATGAATCTGGGCTTCATGGCTCAACCACGCAGAGCGAGTACCGTACATAGTATCTGCATCTGGGCAGTCATCCCATGTGCACATGTAGGGCTGGAGATCTTGGATGATATGTTTTCTTGTTCTGTTGTTAGCATATTATCTTGTATTGACATTTAATAAACTCGCACCTCCAGCGCCTGTGTTGAAACTCCTTAGCGGGGCAGACAATTTGACAATAGGGGCACCGAGCCTCTAGCTGTCCTGGATCCAAAATAGGAGCAGGTGGGAGGTGGGATGCTGTCTCGTCGATATTGTATGCCGTTGAAATACGAGATATTGTTGACCTAGTATTACTTACAGCATCCAGATCTCGGTTGACTAAAGTATGTTCAGTGTTAGATAATACTGTAGTTTCCGCCACGTGTATCGCGATTCGGTCTCCACTGTGCTCTAGTCTTTCTCTAGATTCTGTCATCGAAATCGATTCTACTGGCTCACGTTTTGTCCTTGCGAGCTCTGGTGCGGTTGTGTCGCCCTCAGCTTTTGCTAACTTCTTTGCGTGCCTTTCCCAATAAGCAAACATACGGCGACGGTTCGTGATAGATCTGATCCACCGTTCTATGAGGCTGCGATGGGCCACTAAAGCTTTCACTTCCCTTGCTTTGTCAGATTCTTTCTCGTGACAATCCGAGCTGGTTGCTGAAAGGCGCTGTGAAGAAGCCTTGAGCCATGAGTCCCAGCGCCAGTACGCGATTAGATCTTCTACGTATACTCTGTCAAACTCAGCGTATAGGCTGAAGATATCCGCCTCAAAACTGCCATCGGACTCACCAACCTTCACCATCCGTTGGTATGAAATAGCCCTCAAGATGGGGTGCCCAGTCGATCTACTGGCTGTGTTTCTTAGTTTAAAAGACAGCTTAAAAGAATCAGACAGTATAGAAGATATCTCCACTAGATTCCGTCCTAACTCAGTCTTTCGATGTTCCTTGTCCCCAAGGTCAAAGCTGTCGCCGGACGCACTATCCCACAGCTCTCCGAACTCTGCAAGCGTCTGTTCCAGGGGCAATCGCCGACCCTGCAGAATTTCGGTGCCTGTTGTTCTTTGTGAGTCCAACTTTCCTCTCTTTTATGTTATATGAACCTACTGCTGTGAATCACTTGTTCCAGCTGCTCGAAGCACTGGATGGTCGCTCTTTTCATGACTAGAAACCCCCGTAGCCGGACATCAAGAGCACCATTCCCGCTCTGAAGGGCACCGACATTACTGGCTCAGACGCTGAGCCGATCTTTCTGATTCGAGAGAGCTTTTTCAGGGAGACATCCACAGTGAACATCAGATGCGGTCTTGAGGGAGTGCAGCATGGTATCGAAAGATAGGAGGCAGTGCCTTGTCGCCACGGCGAGGGAGTTGCTAGGCTTGGCATCCATAGCATTAAGGCATAAATATAGACATGGCAATCATCAGTTCTTTTACGTTGAGTGTATTTGGTTTAATTGAAGGCGATCCAAGTATTTGTCGATGGAAGAAGGGGGGGATACCAAATTCACGTATCACGGGACCATCGCTTTCGGTCTGTGCTACACTTAAGAGTAGCACAGCGCTGCGTGGCTTCTGACGGTTGGCTTACATGAATCTAACCCCTCATCGCTAAACTCAGTCATATGAATTCCCCGTTTCGATGGTTTGCCACTTGGCTCTTACACCTCTTGCATTCCGTGCAGTACAGACAAACCTGCCGAGTAAGCTTAAGCCTTTACCCGGAATATGGCTGAAATTGCTGGCCTCGTTCTGGGGGTGATCCCCCTTGTTATATCAGCCCTGAAGTATCGAGATGAACTGTCGGAGCATACACTGGCCTTTTTCCGATGGCAAAAAGCCAAATCGTTAATGACGCGACAACTATCGCTATGTCTTGTGGACTTCGAGATAAATATGCGGCTGCTCCTCAAGAACGTTGCGAAACCACAAGCTCAGTTGGAGATGATCGAAAACCCCTGTCATGCTATGTGGAAAGATGCCCGATTCCTCCAAATGCTGGAGCAGAAGCTAGGCAAGGATTACGGGCTATTGATAAGCATGCTACGAGAGATAGAAAGTATCATTATGTCTATCGCTTCAAGCCTTGACAAAGCTGTCGCAGGAGAGGTCTGTTAGAATATATCATTCAAGTATTCATGGTCACGTAACTAATCCAAGCAGGGGGTGAAAAAAGGGCTAAAAACCATCTTACAGGAAGGCCGTCCTCTCTCTCAGATCACAAGTTCGGGAAAGGCTGGTCAACTACAACAGCGGGCGAAGTTTGCATGGAAACGCAAGAAGATTAAATCAGAAATCAAGGAGCTGATCGAATGCAATGCCAGGCTGGGCAGGATCTTAACAGCTTCCAATCAGCTCACGGAGGGGATGGACTGACCTCTGGGAGTACAAGGCAGAGTCGGAATCGCCGTGTTAATTTCCAGCCTTCTCATGTCCTCGTTAGTGAGTCTCCGGCTCAGGAAGTCACTGACATCTGCACATCTATTCAACAGACCGCCCGTCCCGAGTTAGGGTTTCTCATTGATAGCCAAAACACTCTGCATCGCCTTGCCAGAATCGACAATCCACACAGCCATTTGTTGAAGACAGGGGTCAGTCTGCATGATCTGTTGCCAGAACTGAGGAAGCAATCATTTTCCTTATCGGACTTCTATCGCCTCGCCATAACCTTGGCATCATCCGTACTTCAGCTTCGAGACACCTCTTGGCTTCACCGATCTTGGAGCAAACAAAGTATCCTGTTCTTTCGGCCTGATCCTGAAGGTGAGGCTTCAGCGGATGTGCGTTATCCGTATCTCACCGTAAATTATGAAGCAGGTATTCAGATAAAATCCTATGGATTTCAATGGGCTTACGGGATTGACTAGCACTTCCTCCAGTACACCAGCAAACTGAGCATCTTAACATGCTTGGCCTTGCCATCATGCTTATGGAGATCAAGACGGGGACACCGATTGAGTTTCACCGACATCCGGACGATCTAGGCTCCGATGGTATGATAAATACTTCATCAAACTATCTGACCGCCTCAAGGTGGCTACGCCGGTTAACGGATCGAGGAAGGTTGTCGTGGAGATACGGTGATGCTGTGAGATATTGCATCAGGTTCTATGACGATTATCATGCCTCTCTAGAAGATGCTGATACTCAAAAGCAATTCAAAGAAGAAGTGATCGGCGGGCTTGAGGCAGAAATGCTGGCTATAGTGCATGGAGTTTAACTTAATTTTAACAGAATATAACAAGATTCCCTGCTGTATTTCTTTTAATAACTACAGAGAATTCTTATTACCCTTCCTATTATTGACGTACATAAATGCATCTTCCCCTGTTGCCGTTACGCAGGCAGGGAGATATAAAAAGACTTAGGACCTCGATCGTTAGTAAGAAAAAGTCTTAGGAAAACTTAGTATAATTTAGTACAGATTTAGAGGATCTTAGACCAAGTATTTTTAGCCCCTTAACTCGATATCAGAAGTCTTGTTATACCTCCTGTGCAGGCAGGGCATTTCTAGTAGTTTTGAAACTGCCATCACTATTTAGACCCTGTCGAAGGGCTTTTCCCGTCGGGTCGTACCGAACGGCGCGAAATTGCTCAGAAGTGCTTTGAATCGCTGGAATGGAAAGATGAGCATATAAAGTATTTCAATAGCTCTGGATTGCGAGTATCAGATATCGGGAGCAAGCAATAGTACAGGCTAGAAGAAGATGCTGTATACTAATACAAGACAATCGACACTGAAATTGCAATTGCAATTGCATTTCGAAGACTTCCACCTAGCACTCAAGTACTTGTAGAACATTATAAGTTGTGACTTGCATCTCCTATATGTGCGAGTCAAATAGAACAGAAATGAATTGCCCTATCATCTACCTCCCATTGTTCCAGTATTCTTTTCCTTTATTCACTCGCTCAAATGTCAATCAGAAGGTATCTTCTTGAGCGAAGAATCGCTTGGCCCATCGGAGCTTAGAAGCAGCTCGCTTGGCGTTTCCTCCGAATCCGCCAAAGGCACCACCGCCACCGAATTGTCCTCGACCCTGGCCCCCACGGCCACCCTGGTTACCGCCATTACCTCCCTGGTTGTTACCGTTGTTCTGGCCGCCTTGACCACCGTTGCCTTGACCTTGATCTTGACCGTTACCGCCATTGCCACCGTTGTTACCGCCGTTGTTACCTCCATTGTTACCACTGTTGTTGTTGCCGTTACCGCCATTGTTGTTATTGTTATTGTTATCGTTGCCTGCAGCACCTGTCTCGGTAGCCGCAGGAGGTCGCCCAAGAGCAACAGAGGGTGTCTCAGTAGCAAAAGCCGAAGTGACGATGGTGTTGCCAAGAAGAGCGTCAACAGCAGCCTTGTTCTGCTCAGCCTCGTCATCGGTAGCGTTCTCGTTGGCCTTGACGGAATCAGGGAAGTCCTTCTGGTTCTGGAGGACCTGAGCGTTGATAGCTTGGAGTTGCTGGGTAGTCTTGATGTTCTGAGGAGTGTTGGTCTTCTTGTCGGAGTCGGCCTGCTGGACAGCGAAGCAGCCACCGAAGGGTCCAGCGAGAGCGTTGTTACGGCACCGGACGGTGCAAATGTTGCCAGTGGATGCTGTTTGTGTTAGAATCGCGGGCTTGTTAAGCAGCCTGAATACGCTTACCTCCAAAGCAGTTGAGGTCATCAGGCATCTTGACGGTGATGTTGAAAGCCTGGGTCTTGACCTGAGAGAGACCGTTTGTTCCTGGAACGTTATTTGTGACGGTCAAGTTCTGTACCTCTTGTTAGATCATGTTTGTCTGCCAGCTTTCGGCAAAGGACATACCTGAATGTTGGTGTTGGTATTGCTGCTCTCATCGAGATCACAAACGTATGGGCCAGCACCATCGGCGTTGACCTGATGAATGGTAACGGTGACCTCACCACCAGCCTTAACCTGAGTGACCTTTCCAGCAGACAGAGCGTTCTCCGTGTTCTCGCCGACATCAATGTTACCAGACAGCTCAGTGCGGCCACACTGGTTGATGATATTGGCAGTGATCTCTGCATCACGAATGATAGTGGCATCCTGCTGGCAGGGGTTGATAGTGATACAGTTGCGGGCGATCTCGGGATCAACTGACGATGGGGTTAGTCTCGAACCAATCAAGCACTCTTAGCATCATGCTTACCTTGGAATCCTACACTGGCAGGAGAAGTATCAAGACCTTGGGCATTGAGAATGACAGAGTGCCCATGAGCCAAAGCAAAAAGAAAAGGGAAGAGAATGCTCTTGAAGGAATGCATCTTGGCAGTTAAAAGATAAATTTAAAAAGAAATGTGCCGGCACAGAAAATAGTAAAGTTGAGAAGAGAAGAAGAAAGGAAAAAACGATCACCAGGACCTAGAAGAAAAGACTTTGCTGTAGAAGCTGAAGCTGATGATTACAAGACAACAAACTCACCCATCGTGCATCGTACGAGTATATATACATTTTTCGCATCCAAGAAATTACGATATTTTAATGTCGGTTTCGCTGGCGAGAGTTTCTGCTACGGCCCCTGTATCAAAAACAAAGTGGAGGCTGTGTGAAGGGGGCACGTTTAAACGCCCAGGGTCGTGTAAGCGGGCCGACCTGAGTGGGTTCTTGCTCGCTTCCAAGGCGACACATGTTTCATCGATTCTTAACAAGGTCACTATAGACGGACTGTTTTGGGGGCATATTCTGTGTTGTTAAGATTTACTGCTGGGAACGGACGGATATATTGTCTCGAAACACTTGTATTTCCGATGATAATCGAATGATGATCCATCACATGGCAATATACTTTCTGATAATAGAGGAACCGAAGGCAACGATGTAATCTTGGTTGGCGTTTCGTGAAGGGCTGGTTTAAAACGCATATTTATTGGCATGCATTTTCAGGACTAAATACCGTATCTCTGCTTACATGCAGATTTATAATAACCATCCAAGTTCCAAATCTCATGAAATCTTCGTCTCTTGCATCACACACTTCATCAGCCCAAATGAAATGCTTGAATCTACTCTCGGAATGCTTGACGCAGTCCTGGTCGCAGTCAACTCGAGTCTACACGTTTTGCTCGTAGATGGGGGCGCGTATTTCGATACAGTCAAGGTAGCACCGTAGTAGTTAAGGTTTGTGGTCTGCGGAGCCGCAAATCTAGGAGGCTTGCTGGCTTTATTAACCGCTTTGGGACAGGTTCCGTGTTGTTAAGGACTTCTTTGTTGAGATCTAGTTATTCATCGATGGACTCGAAGCGAATGAGTTGGTAGCTAACAGAACCACTTAACAATGAGAGTCTAGAGGAAATCAGACGTGAATAATCTCTCATTCAGGTTTCTTAGGCACATCTGAGATGGTGGTATTTAGCCAGGATAGATAAGGTTGTAACACAAGCTTAAATCAGTGCCTCTGCACCTTGGGAATTATCGGATGACTTCAGTTTTGCGCACAGAAGCATAGAATGGCTTCAGCTCTCGATTTCAACTGTCAGCAGCTACTTCGGCCCAAGTTTCGCACGAGTTTAATTTTAGCTTTGCATGACTGGCCGCTGCGCTATTCCGTCTCAACTCTAATTGGCTGGCTCACATCGCTAAGACCATCAAGCAGGGCCTCGTTAGGCTTGCGCCACTCGATCCTTCAGCTCTTGACAAGTGAAATCTCAGTATCAAGGCATAATAGAAGCCCATAGGCATCAGAATCCTTCAGATCTTGGAACTTTTACTTACATTTTGGATTCATGATCGTTCTGAAAGCTCTTGTTGTTGTTGTTGTCGCCCTGATAAGCGCTACCTGGAACTATGTAGTGCTAAATTTCATGCTAACGTAGGGTATTCTGAATAATTATCACCATCAACGAGATTTATAGACCATGCTATTTTGCTGCAATATGAGAGTGAGGACGTCTATTTGTGAATTCTCTCAAGCTATTTATCATCAACCAAATCTTTTGGACCAAGGTGTTAACAATTGCAGAAATTCAAGTCGCTTCTCATTTGTCATTCACAGCATCAATGTTCTTTGGGACAGCTTGGAGCACGTTGTCACCATGCGGTTCCTTACTATTTAATCACTAGCTCACGCGTCATTACCGCTTCTTGGATCGTCCCTTACGGAGCTCACGAATTTGAGAGCAAGTACATCGTATTTATGAAGACCGGTGCAGTTTCTGAAGCTGTCGCGACCACAGTTGCCAAAATTTCCTCCAATACCGACTACACCTACTCCAATCCTTTCAATGGCTTCTCAGCTAGCCTTACCAAATCCGAGCTGAAAGATCTACCTAACGACCCTAAAGTCGATTTCATCAAAAAAGGTCTCCACCATGTATAGGGCATCTACCCAGAAAACCGCACCCTGGGGACTAGCCCGTATCTCCAACAAACTATCAGGCAAGGATGATCTACACCTATGACGAAAGTGCCAGTGAAAGCACATGCCCTTATGTTCTCGACACAGGCACTGCTGTTGACCACCCTGTTAGTGCTTTACTCTATCGTTTATGCAAGGCGGTAGAATGAAACGAGCTAACCCCAAGAACACGAATTTGAGGGCCGCGCCAGATTTGTGCAGAACTTTGTTGATGACGCTGACTTAGATGCCAATGGCCATGGGACTCATATTGCGGGCACCATTGAGTCTAAAACGTATAGTGTCGCAAACAAGACGCAGCTCTTCGCTGTCAAGGTCCTAAATGAGTATACAGCGGGTCAGACGTGAGTTTATTCATCCTTTGGGAATTATGTGAGTGCTACTGAAAATAATCCGCCGCAGATCGGGAATTCTCGCAGGGATGGACCTCATCGTTGAGGATGCTGCTATTCGAAAGTGTCCCAAGGGCATTGTGGTCAACATGTCTCTTAGTGTTGCTTCTTCGCCTGCTATCAATACAGCAGCTGGATATATCGTCAAGTTGGTTATTTCCTCGCTGCGGCTTGTGAAAGGAGTCTTATTAGCTGTCTGCAGCAGCTAGCAACGACGACAGAGACGCATCTCACGTTTCGCCAAGCAATGAGTCTATTTCCTGTACCGTTGTAGCAACCGGCCAGAACGATACGGGAGCCTCATTCTCAAGATTACGGTGTTTTTGCGGGACCTTTTGCCCCTGGCGTTGGCATCAAGAGTACCTGGATCAAAGGAGGTATCAAGGTCGAGTCAGGCACATCAATGGCAACACCACACGTCACTGGCCTCGCGGTTTATCTCTTAGGCCTCAAGGATATCAAGGCATCGTAATTATGCAAACTTGTTGCATCCATGTCTCTGAAAGACGTCATCAAGGGAATTTTCTGAAAACACGATCAACCTGTTAATCCAGAACGGCAAAGCGAAGTAAGCGCACCTATCATCACCAGGGTCGGGCAAGAAGGCCATTGCGGCCGAAGGGAACGACTCGAGTCAGTTTCACGCGTTTCACAGTCAATACACGAGCATGTCATTGTTTTAAGCTTCTCGAAAATGGTTATTTTGGCGAAAAGCCACAGCCGCCTGTCACGGCCTATTCGGCTATCTCCGACCATACATCGAATGATAATTCCACCAATAACGTCTCAAAAGGGAATGGCATGCATTTAAACGCCGGAATCTAGAAACACCTCTCTCACAGTTCGATCCGACCTTACCGGCGTGGCAGGTCTTGGCATCGGACGGTTTGTAGTTTCGTTTGTGTTTTGATTCCTTATCTGCTGAGATTTGGTTGGCTGGAAACTAATCTGCTCGTCGAATTATGGAAACGGGTTTTACTAGGGTGGCTGGCGGGTGTTTCAAGGGGGTTATAGTACCTATTTGCCTGAATATGCTGTGTGGTTTTTGGGAGGGAATAACTCGCTAAAAATTTGTGAAACTCCGCGGATGAGATTGCGCTTTGAAATACGATTTCTGTAACCTCGGCAAAACTGAGGTGGGATAAGGTTGAGCTATCTTGGGATCAAATTAACGAACAAGATTAGTGGGATATATGAATACCTACCTAGATTAATAAGTGACCCAATCCAGAGTATGCCAGTCCGCTTGTCTCTTTTATGCTATTACTATTGTATCTTTAAACCTTGTTGATATTCTTACAGTATCGAGAACCAAGTAGTCTTTTTTAGCATGATATTATTTACATATGTGGTTTCTAAATTTCTTTGCCCTTACAGACAAAACTTACGGGCCCAACTTCCAAGAACGTGGATGCCCTCTCAAAGCTTTGCAGAGCATAAGGCTATCTATCTCCTTTCCAAGTACTGGCCGAAGAGTCGGGATGAGCCCTCCATATTAGCGGCAGTAAGCTCTTGGCTTTATGCATGATTTGTAGATTCTGATAAGAATCTCAACACACATTATAGTATAAGGTTCAAGCAGTATGCTAGATGTGCTATTTGCAGTTGAGTCTTTGAGACTTGTGGCTTGGGGAGCTTAAATCAGCACAGAGAATTTAGATTGCCACTGAAACTTTATCATAAACTATACCAGCACAATGAACTCGAAAACGAGAGTATAATGAAAATCTATACCTATAAATTGAGAGCGTGGCCGCCTTATCGTACTCTTATTATTTTCCCTTTCTACTAACTTGTTCATGCATCTTTAAGGTGTAAACAACCATAACAACTGCAGCCTATACAAAAGACTAGCCACGATGTTTCCGGTCCAATCTCAAGATCTCGAAGGTCTTGTCAAGCTCAACTCGATTCTCATTCTTGATGTAGACTGGTGGGGCGCAAGCTATCTTCGTAACATCCTGGCCCACGGTTCCGCCCACATCACGACCAAGCAAGGCAACAAAACTCTCCCACCTGAACTGTGGTTGGATATCATAGACCGGGTAGAGTCCTATGTGGACGGGAATACCTACAAGCCAGTGTACGGTGTTAAAATGACTCCTGGGTCCATGGACGGCAGTGGAGCCGAGTCTGCTTTGGTCTGCAATGTCCTTGAAAAATGGACGAAATGCGAGGATCTGGCAGGTGGGAACAGGGTAAACGCCTATGAAAAGTGTCTTCATGACCCTTCCTATAAGCTCGACCCCGAGAAGGATATGATTGATGAAAATGAAAAATATTATTTCATCATCACCAAAACTGTTGAGAAGAATTCATACTCAATCCCTGTCTCTCATTTACGCCTCAAAGGAGACTTTCTCTTTCGTAACATCGAGGTGCCGGACATAATCGCGCGACTCGAGGATGGAGACTGTCATTTGTGTGGGGGTGACCGGTCCTTGAATGTATGCCTGTCTGATAATTGTGAAGACGCTAGCTTCTTCTGCGGAGGAGTATTGTGCCATCGCTGGTGTTATCACGATACTATCTGTGGGCTGTGTATAGGGGGAGATTATGCCAGCGATCATCTTGATATCATGTTCGCGAAATGCGAGAGTGCGCATAGCGATGACGAGGAAGAGGAAGAGGACACTGAGGAAGAAAAGATGGAAAAGAAGAATTTCAGAAAGCGCTTGAAGAGGCGATTCCAGGAGCTAGGATACGAGTGGTGGGGATGTTAAGTTTTGCATGGTGATCAGAAGCTGTCAGCCACGGGCTACAACCAAGCAAAATATTTCAGTGGTAGGGATGATGAGAACGAAGCCTTGAGGAGATATTTCATGACAAAACTTATCGTATAGCATTCAGATACTCGTGGCGTTGCCTACGTTTCCAAGAGCGATTTAACAATGCGTGGGGTTCAGGTTATCATCGATCGAGGTTATGAGGTTAGGGGTTATCCACGATGGGGACTTTGAATGTCGTAGCGTCAACAATCGTGGGGGAAGGGTCGCGTAATCCCGCGTTTACTTCGGACCGTATATACCGAATATCCGAGTGGTAACTATCTTGTATCGTCATTCCAGAGTCTATTGCGACTTAAGAACATTGTGGACTGTGTGTAGTCATGATGATTGGCACTGATAAACTCAGATCATCCTGCCCAGCACCACTCTCAACCAATTGAATGTGTCGCTTGTTGTTTCCCAAACGGTCCATGGCTTCGTAGATCGCCGTTGACCAATTGCATGAGTGATGAGACTCCGTATTATCATCCAATTCTTTTCGTCTCAGCCAACAAGCGTCGACCCTTGCCAGCTGTACAGTTGGATTTGGTAAGACTAATTATCACCTTCGCCTAGCTTCGGCCCCAGACTAACTAACTAAGTTCTGTCCGCTGAGTTAAGCTCTCAGCCACAAGTCTCAACCCCCAGACTTTCATATGACTGATACTGGACCATCACTGGTTAGGGACACACGAATAAGATACGTGCATTTCGAGAGCGTGATCAGGACTAAGGGAGTTAACATGGTAAACTTGGGCACCATTGCGTGCTACATTATTCCAATCGCTTTACATAGTGTACAAGTATATGGGGGAAAATAGTCATTCCAAATAGATTTCTACAATTGACTCCTCGACTCCTCCGTAGCCTCTTACGCCTCGCATGAAAATGGGGTACGGAAAGCTCCGATCTCATAATGATGTTGCTGCAGTACGGGTCAGTCGAGAGTTCTTAGCAAGATGAATAGAAGACTTACGATATCCAAAGCTGTGGCATATGTTCCTCCAATAAGCACCAAGAGGCCGAAGAGAAAGGTAAAGATGCAAGCAATGGCATGAAGAATATTTTCTCTGGCATACCACTTGCCCCTGCAAATTAGCTTGTACCACATAACAGCTGGAAAGTACAGAATGAAACCAGACACGAAAAGGGCGGAGCTGAGCGATAGAAGGTCGTTGAAGAAAGGAATTGCCTCGCCGAGAACCCAAGAGATGATTGTAATGCCAGCAAGAGTAAGAAGCCAAGTAACCCAACCCTTGGGCGTATTGACGAACCGAACGATTGAGTTTTTGTAGAATCTTAGATGAACATATTTGGCTGTGACGGTATTGCCGATGGCACCAGAGATGAAGATCATGGGGAGGGCCACGCCAAAGGCCACCTTGGGTAGAATGCCCGGTAGAGACTGGAGAGCGGGACTGGCCACGTCCTTGCCAACGAGGACATAGATGAGCGAACCGCTCAGAGTGTAGATGAAGATCTCGACACCTCCAAGGGTCCAGACAGACTTCATAAAGTCTTCAGGTGTATGCATCTCATCCATGAAAGGAGTCATGTACATGGCAAAGCAATAAGCAAAGATGATGTTGCAGATAGCCACCATGCCGTCCTTGAAAGTAGCATCAGGGTCAGGCCAAGCAGACCAGTCTGAAGCACCAATGCCACCGGGTTGGTTGGAAGCATTCACACCGGATGCAATGACTGCAATGCCAATGGCTGTCATGATGCAGACCAGGTCGATGTAACCCAAGATGGCGGCCTCGGCGAACGAAGGCATGATAGCTAGGATGAAGAGCATGAAGCCCGACACGGCGCTAAAGATAAGACCGCAAACTTTGTCGTCGGCTAGGATGTTCAGAGCAATGCTGCCAGTGAGGACAAAAGAGGCCGTGATGAGGATGAGTTGAAGCACATACATAGCGCCAAACAACTCCTCACCAAACCTTCCCATAAGCAAGCCACCGATATCTCCATAATGTTTAATCGAAGGATACAGGACCTTGATCTTTCCGATGATCCATGCTGTGTAGATAGCCATAAAGCCCAGGGCAATACAGCAGAATACACCCGCGACGATGCCGAGTGTCGCAAAGGCACCTGGAAGACTGAACGTTCCAAGACCAATGGCCTCAACGATGAGGATAACAGCGAGTCGCTTCCATCCTAAACGACGGAAGCGGGCTTCGCCTTGAGCGGTTTTCTGTTTCTCGAAGTCGGTTACTGTGCCGATGGCTTGGTCGTAGGAGTGGTCGATACGAGCGATCTGATCAGGATCAAGGGTAGAGTCTTTGTTCGTCGTGTTCTTGGACGCAGTCTGTGGCGTGATGGTGTCCATGATGAAGTCTTAACTCCCAAGACAAATAGTATAACAATAACGATGATGGACAAGAAACAAGTCAGAGCTGTCAACTCTGCTCTTTGGAAGAAAAGAAAAGCAAGCAGAGATCCAGATTTAAAGGACCGCCAAGGTCTGGGGAATCTCCTCTTCTCCACGCTGGGGTAACAACCCGCCAGTGGAAGTTGTACGTGAAAGCAGTTAATAGCGAGGATTCCATTACACAAGACGATCCCGCGCGGTGGAGTTTTAAGTGGTAACTTTTACGTGATGCAAATTTCGCCGGCGGCGGCCGAGGCGCGCGTAGAGTTTCTTAGATGCGGCTCCCCTCGGGATTATTTTACGTGACTGGAGGCTTGGTGTAATAGTTGGGTAAGACATGTCCGTGCTATCTACTCCGTAAAACCAAACTTGTTTTCTTTTGAGGCCGTGATGATAGGGATTAAGGTGGTGGACTAATACGGCCTTGGAAGGTCAGGCGTTTGTGAGGTATCGTTATGCATCACAAGCATTGGAGCTAGAGAAAAATATCTGCACGACGGCGGCATTTCTAGTCTAGAATTGTTCTAGAAGGAGGCTTAAAAAAGTTTGTCACTGTGAGAAAAGTCAATTCAGCTCCGATGACGCCTAAGAGAATGTTATGCAGGGCGTGATGCGCGAAACAGCCGGTTCGACTAAACCCGGGCGTTATATCCGCCATGACAAGACAAAGGGCGTCCTAGCCAAATGAAAAACAACCTTTTATGGCCAATCGCTTGTGACATATCGCGATAAATTCTTCATTAAGGCCCGAATCGAATGTTTCTTGATCGATAGATCATGCTTGGAAATACTTTATTGTTGATAAGCTTAGTTGTCGGTATTTGTCTACATAACAGAGTTTTCTGAGCCTCTTCTCTTTTGTTTGTGTGTCTACGACTTGGCCAGAATCGGGATAGCCTGCGAAGGTCTTTGCTACAATGCAAATGTCTATCACAAAATAAATCAGTTTTGCTCGTTTGATTGTGGCTACAAACAACAGTACATTTAATGTAGGCAGTCTAGTCAGCAGACAATTGTCCATCATTAGGACAAACACCAAGATCAAACCAAATCGTCCAGTTAGGCAGGACAGGCAGCAGCCTGGTTGATTTATTGCAATTTACCTATAAATTCTAACCTGAAATCTATACATCTACTTGTGCTCATCAGCTCCTCTGTTTACGATCTTCAACTTTGATCCTGTCAACCATATTTCCGTATCGCTGACCGACCTATCCGACTCAACAAAGAATGAGAAGCGTTGAATCTTGTCTCATGTGTGTATTGGTTGTGATTTAAGTACACCTACTTGTCATTCGCACCGTCAATCAGGCTTTGGATCGAGATAGTGTTATATGACATCGCACTCCCTTGTCTCCTTAACAAGCAAGTATTAACTAGTACTTTCTATGTCTCTTCCTCTTGGGACTTTTTCTTGATCTCATAGTGACATACTTTACTCCGATATCTAAAGCCCCACTCAGTCATAATACCATCCCCCCAGCTATCAGATCATATCGCGGAAGCAGTATCAGCATATGATAATTACTCATTTTCGCAATGGGCATTGAGATCGGGTTTGATATGGTCCCTCGCCTCTCCTCGGGGGCTGGGGACCAACAGGCGTGGAAGGAATTCCTTGATCACGTTAGGGCCGTTCACCATGATGACAGTAAAGTCAAGGTCAGGGCTACCTACATCAAATGTTGGGTCAGATCAAATTGTGCAGGGTGGTAACCCTAGATAACTGCAGGCAGTAATAAGACTCCATTCACAAGAGAAGTCGGGGATATTGCCCGACTTCCTTTCGAAGGCCAGAGGTTCTCCCGCTTCAGTTCTAAGCTGTATAGCAATGAGAAGGTAGAGCACTACATCTACTCAATTATGCGTCTTGCACGCCTATATTTCGGCCCTCGTGTTCAGCCATGGAACGATGGACTCAATCAGTTTGGCTACTATTCTTGGAGTGAAGTTTATGACTCCTTCAGGCTCTACAACCAGGTTTGTCAAACGGCTATGCACATTTCCTTCCTGTTCTAATGATTTTACTTCAGCGTCGCTCACCCAGCTCCATTATTATGCCCCCTTTCGAAGTTAGGGATATCCCTGGAAAGGGTAGAGGCCTCATCGCCAAAATTGATATTCCTGCCGGAGCCCGCATTCTATGGGAGAAACCGCTTCTCTTAGCTAACCCAATAGCCTCAGAAGATTTAGAGGCTACAGTGGCGGCGAAGGTGACGGCTTTGTCCAAGTCGCAGCAACAGCAGTTCCTGTCCCTTCACAACAACTTCCCAGGTAATTACCCTCTCAGTGGAATCATCAGAACAAATGCTCTCCCCTGCTCCGCAGGGGAGAGTGTTGGCGGTATCTACCCCACGATATCCTTAATCAATCATAGCTGTCTAGCGAACTCACTCAACAACTGGAACAGCGAGGCAGGTCACGAGACTATTCGCGCCATACGGCCTATCAAGGCAGGAGAGGAGATTACCATCAACTATGATGAAGGCGGCCCATCTAATGTGAGACGGCCTATGCTCAAAAAGTCTTTCGGTTTCGACTGTACATGCTCTCTATGCACTTTGCCTCCATCGCAACTCCAAGCTAGCGATGATCGTCGAGTGCGAATCCAACAACTTGACGCTAGCATTAGAGATTCCTTAGCTATAGCGACTGACCCAGACGCCAGCCTCAAATCCTGTTCATCACTACTTTATACTCTGGAAGAGGAATACGGTGCCTGTGCCGTACAGCACAATGCCCGGCTCTACTACTACGCCTTCCAAATTTGCATCGCGCATGGAGATGTCGGCCGGGCTACTACATTTGCTGAGAGATCGTATCGAGCAAAGGTCATTTGTGGGGGAGAAGACAATGCAGAGACGTTGAGATTGAAGACGCTTGTATTACAGCCTACAACACATAGTAGCTACGGCGCTTTGTCCATGAGATGGAAGACTGACGAAGAAGAGTCTTTTAGTGGTTATAACGCGGTGGAATTTGAGAAATGGCTGTTTAGGCAATGATGTTGAGTTTATCTTAGCTGAATGGCTATAATACAGATTTCCGTTGTATCAGCATTGTTGCCATAACAATCAGGTAGGCGCTGTGGTATGATGACTACATTGTGACCTAGATGTGCTATTTGCATTTGAGACTTGTGGCTGAGAGCT
>JACCKW010000460.1:0-33739 GCA_013623355.1 Fusarium bactridioides
GCTAAGAGCTTAACCTAGCAGATAGAACTTAGTTAATGCCCTTAAGAGTTATGTCCATTAAAGCTATATGTAAACGATTCTTGTCCCTTAAAATCACTTCCGCTGTCAGTCTTCGGAAGAATTACAACATCAAGAGACTCTGGGAGCATCGGAACCTAGGCTGAAACACCTGACCAGACAGTCTGAGCTTCGGCTGGCATAGATATCTAGTATGCTAGAACTAATTGCTATGTTTATTTGATCCAAGTATAAACATACCCGACTAAGATGCCATTGTTTTTCGGCTCGGATGTGGCGTTGGCCATCGGTATCTGGGGGGCTTTATATCCGAAAAACCTCCTTGAGGTTCTGTTCCGCGGAACTCTTGACAATCTTCCGAAGAAACAACAAGAAGCCGATTTTTACTTCCCAAATTGATTATTCATGTTATCCGAAGAATTGATTGAGGAAAAGTACTATTAAACAGGCTTCTTCCACAAGCGCTCACAAGAACAGATAGTTCGCCTACCGGACTGCTCCTAACCAAAGCTTTGTTCAATACAAAAATAACATCCAATCTATAAAGCTGAACAAAATTAAATATAAACATAATAAACATGTCTTCTTACGCCGACTCCTGGCTCAAGGTAAGCTCCCATGCTACCCAATCTGTCATGAGCACTAACCCGTACAGTTTGAAGAGTCTCTGGGTTGCGTTCGCCCCGTCCTAAAGGGCTCCGCGGAAGAAATGAGAGATCAATTCAGAGGCCTCGGGTCTCTCCTTGCATCCCAAGCACCTCCCTTTCCAGAAAACAAGTTGAAGATCAGTGATGGAGAAGTAGGTGGCGTGGCATATCGGACCTACATGCCTCTCAACTCCGAAGCTAAGAACTTGCCCATTGGTGTTTTCTTTCACTCTGGCGGTTTTGTTGTAGGGAACCTTGACTCTGAGGATGGCTTCTGTCGGTATATCGCACTGAATGCCAATGTGGTTATTTTGAGCGTTGATTATCGGTTATCTCCTGAACACAAGGCCCCGGCACATTTAGAGAACGCAGTGACATTTTACGAATGGGTAAGTGGAATAGCGAGTTCTCGGCCTATTTGCAAGTACATCAAGATCCTTCTCTGACAATTTTGACTCTTTAGGCCTTCAACAACGCCGAAATCATTGGCGGCAATCACTCTAATATGTTTACCATCGGCACATCAGCTGGCGGCGCCCTTGCCCTCGCAGTTGCTCGAAATGTGGTCCTTGGTCAAACCAATCTTCCCGCGGATGCTATCACTGGAGTTGTTGCACTATGCCCAGTAGCATTCCAGTCGAAGCACTCGTCCTACAAGGATAACAAAGACAACGTACCTATAATCGATGAGGAATCACTTCTGCAGATGTTCGATAACACGGGCATTGATCCCGGCGACAAGAACTACTTCCCAATGCTGGATTATAGCTGCTTGAAGGCTTTCCCTCGAACATATACCGTGACCTGCGGTATGGATCCATTGCGAGATGTTGGGAGGATCCTCCATGACAGCCTCTCCTCGGCTGGCGTGCCTACCAAGAGCGGTCATTATGGAGATATGCCTCATTGTTTCTGGATAGTCCCATCTCTACCTGAGACAGAGGTGTTCTTGAAAGGGCTGATAACCGGGATCAGCTGGGCCATTGAAACTAGCACTTAGCTCATCAGAGTCTATACATAGATACTTGGCTTATAGTTACCCAATATATCTCTTAATGTAATAGCTATATGCAGAAAACATTCCTTCATTAAATCACAGGCCATCCAATTGCATGTATCACAGTCCAAACGCCAAATCATTCGTCCCCATATGTCCTTCAACCTCAAGACCACATACATCTACAGTTGAGAAAAGAGGAAAACTGGCATCAAATGAGCCGAAATCGATCGTGGTGGGCGTGGGAAGTGAGAATGCCTCCAAAGCTTCATGTGGCAACATGCCCATCAACCCCCCATCCATGTCTCCAATAGATTTTCCAAATGACCAGGTATCAACTATTTCCTCACTCTGGCTGAAAACACTGGCAAGATTTGTCTTTGCTTTTTCATGAGGTCTTGGAGTCTGTGGCCTAGATCTGTCATGGACAGTACCAAACAAGTTCCGCACTAGAAGGCTCTGTCTCTCCATTTTCCAGCGCGCTCTTTCATCGACGTATATGTTGCAGACAGTCTGTAGGTTATCGATAGTTTGCAGTGCACCCTTGGCCACAGGGTCATGAGTACTGAACCTGGCCATCAAGGATCGCACGCCAATCATGCTTTTCTCGAGAGGGAAAATATGATCCAAATCGTTGAAGTAGGCGGTCCCAAGTACCAAGGCTGCAACAAATAGAGAATTTACGACAAACGGGAGACGTTTTGGAATTCCTCGGTTGTCTCCCATGACCTTTAGGAGGTCAACTGTCCTAACTGCAGAGTCGACGCAGGAAAAGGCGAGGACCTGGTCTGGCTCAGTTGCCGTAGTCGGAGGCTCCCATTGACTCATGTCCTGACTGGCTTTGTACATATGTTTGGAAGCGCTTTTCGTCAAGGACGGTCGAGCAAGCAGCATTATTGTCCAATAATAAGCTTCTTTGAGGTGGCATAAACCGATATTTGGCGTTTCTTTCCCGTCGGCTTCGTCAATGAATTTCGATAGTTTTATGCTATCAGTGGCGAGACCTAGAGGGAACTTGTTGGCCCATTGTCTATGATGCTCACTGATTCGTTCCAGGTGGCTGTTTGAGACTTTTTGCGGGGAGTAGATGTTGGTAAGGATATCTTCAAAGATAGAGCATAGATCATTAGAAGCCGAATAATTCTCGTCGGTGCCTGTATTTCGAGTTTCGTGTGTTGATGGGGGACGACCAAGGGATGCACTCATAAAGAGATCTAGGACACGGAGAACCTTCCACAACCTCTCTCGCACAAGGTATTCGGACTGCTTGAAATGCTTGTTGACATCGTGTCGCTGAATTCCCAGAGCATATGCTGCGCGGACAGCACTGCCGAAGTACATGAAGGCAGCGTTCCGCCGTGAAGCACCAAGCAGGTACATAGTAATAAGAATGTTGGACTGGACGGCGGATATACTAATGTCGTCCATGATGACGGATGTGGTCAGGAAGCGTCCGTAGTTGAAATACTGTTCTGCTTCCTTGTCCCTATTCTCAGGGCATGTCTGGGCGCCAATTGCAACTATGAGAAAGAAGACTGCTACCGAAGCTTTATCTTCTTGTTCGTCAGAGCATTTTTGATACCAAGATGCCATTGACTCGCTGATTTCTCCTTCTTCGAAGAGGTTGAGCACGCAACTGGTTGAGCGGAAGAACCAGGAGACTAGATACCGAGCCTCTTCCTCTTCGGGCATGACTGGCGCATCATCCATGATGCTAACGAGCCATGTAGAACTATCCGACGGTTTGGCCTCAACCATGAGATGCTGTAGAGCGTCCTCCGTAAATGCACAGGGACCGAGCGAATCGCGAACTAGTCGTCGGATTATCTGCAGAAAAGATAGGTTTGCTGCATCACCAATGAAGACGAACTTCCCATGGCCATCTTGTATGAGCGTAGAGAACTGTGGATGATCAGTACGAGCTCTGTGCGAATCGTGTCCGGTCTGACTGCTGATTTGAGGCAGTGTTTCGCCAAAGACTTCGATAGAGGAGGAGACGCTTGATGATATGTAGCCCTGTGAGTTGTCTCCACCAGATGTAGGGCTCACATGGTTAGGGCGGGCCTTCCGAACTCTGCGCCTTGTTGTCGGAGAAGGGGTAAAACTGCATTCGGCATCCACTCCGCGGGTGATGCAGCGGCCACACGGTTGGCGGCCGTCACAGCGCTCTTTGCGACGCTTGCAAGTGTAGCAGGCATTAGCGCATCGAAGGCGTTCGCTGTCTTTGAGTTTACGAGAAGGCATTGTTCACGTAGTAGAAGTAGAGACCAGAGATAATGAGAACACTCAAGTTCTGGGGACGAATAGCATTTAAGTCTTTCAACGGGATCTACGGGCGACTTAGATTGCGGGGTTAGATTCTCCCCAGGTACGCTAAAGCAAGCGAACCTATAAAGGCACATGGATATCTGGTTTAGATTTGACTAGATGCGGCCACGTCTGGAGAACCTGGTAGTGGGCTGAGTTCAGCTACATTCTCTATACGGGGCATTGCGAGCATGGCCATTGTGGCCTCTTTTAACACGGGATCTTAGTTTTTGATTCCCTTGTTTTCGGCGACAGACATCATGTAACCTTTTCACTAATGATACAACACACAGCAGTCCATACGGCAAGTACTGAATTGTCTCCGTTGCCTACGTAGTCTACGTCGCTTTAGGCTCTTTCTACAGACGGTCGAACCGGTTTTAATCTCCGCCAGCCATTGGCATAGCAAATCACGTAAACTGAGAGATTAATAGTGAGATACTCTGTTGGCAATGTGTAGTTATTGTTTCTAATAAGTAGGGTGTGTCAACTCTCTCGGCTCTGCCGAGGTGAAGTGTGGGGGAGATGGGTCTATCCCACAACCATCGGAACCCCGCAGCCCCGGATCCGATCCGATGCAGGGCACTACAGCCGATGGCCAATACTGTATAAACTATTCTGTGGTCACTCGTACAAGTATGTACGAGTGATGCATTTCACTACTGAATTAAACGGGTTGCTCAAGGAAACAGGGTTCAGCATGCTGCAAACTGAAATATACCCAGTGAGATGAAAGCCCACAGGTTCTTGGTCATCTCGCAAGTCCACGCCGATATAAGATGACTGACTAAGCTGTAGTAGCATACCGATGTTCTTATGATTCTTATACTGCTCCATGCTTAAGCTACTGCTGCTTACACATGCTTCCCAACATTCCCGAAGCCTGGGCTTCTCCATCAGTTCCTCCCAACTTCTTCTTCAGCCAAGGAATCTCCTCCAAAGAATACCGATACGCTCTAAACAGGGCATTCGACTCCCCAGGGAATATCTTCGATGTAGCTTGATCAGGATATGGCGCAAAATGCGGGTTGATAAACTCCCAGCAAACAAATCCATCTTTAGTAACCTCAAACAATCTTCCAAAAGCACTCTCACACAGTAACGTGTTTCCGTTTGCTAATCTCTGCGCACTGCCCATGAATGGGGTGAAGAAGCTGTGCATCTGTGAGCGGTCCCTGTACTCCCAGACGATTTTCTTCGTTTGTCTATCGATCTCGATGGCACGGGTGTAAGTGATAGATTCACCGTTGCGGAAAGCTCCATTGTCGAAGATGAGAATGTTGCCGTTGTTTAGTTCAGTAGCGTTGTGCTGTTGAGCAAGAACTTCTGGACCGAGCTTCCAGACGATCTTGCCGGTAGATCTCTCGATGATGATGACGGATGACACTGATCGGAGAGATGCGAGGATGTGTTTACCATCGCGCATGGGGATGACGGAGTTGATGAGTGGGTAGTGTTCTCTTGTGTAATGAGCTTGAAGGGGGTATTCGTCTCGCGGGAGGCGCTCTGAGACCTTCCATTGCCAGACAAGATTGCCCTTCTCATCGACTTCATTGATGGTATCAGCATATGTGATGCCGTCGATCTCGCTCCCTGGGACACCACCGGTAACTTTCGCTGAGTCTTCAGGAGACAGAGCCTCAAGACCGGTATAAAGAAATCGTCCATCACCATAGTGGTACTGATCATGATGGCCAAGATCATCCGTGAACTGACGCACCACTTTGCCATCTGGATCAAGCTCACTCATCACTCCACCGCCATACTTGTTGAAGAAGGGAAAGGGGAATGGACCTCCATCTTTAGTGGTGAGCTCAGTTGTTCGAAGAGTGTTGACAGCAAGATTGCCATTGGGTAGAATTCTAGCGTGTCGACCAATTCTGCCGGGGAGTTTCCATGAGTGGACTTCTTTGCCGTCAATGTTAACCAGGTGAGCTGTGTCGCTGGTCAGGGGACAGAAAAGGGTGTAGCCCCCGAAGGACTTATCCTTGTCGACACCTGTGAGGCCGACGCCACGTCTTTTTAGTGTGTTTTGTTCCATGGCAGATGCTTGATTTCTGGTTCTCGGTTGATGGATTGCTGGAGCTTGGTGATAGTTTTCAGGGCCTATTGAGAGATTGTCTTGCTTGATGCCTTATCCGATTTGAAGATGATTCAATACACTGGACTTTACTTTGTACTTGTAGACAACTACTTCTTTGCCAAATGATATCTTCAAATAAATATTGGCGTGATATTGCGAAACCGTCCACGCTGCGGCATCCCGGCGGTAAGCCTGCGGGATGCCGTCGGGATGCCGTCGGCTGATAACGATCCGACGGTCCCTCCTTATCACCGCCGGCGTCATCTCATCTTATCGTGTCTTCCAATAGGTTAACCCAATTCAGCACGCCATTATCGTCGCCATGGTATCTTCAACACCATACAGATCTAGGCACATCGCTTATCAGGACATCAGTATTGCTTTGGCAGGGAGGTAGTATATAGACTGTAGCATTGTTCGGTACCATCATGTTAGAAACCACAAGAGCTTTGGATTTGCAAGTTAACTCCTCGTTACAATGAGTTCCTTTTCTGAAAAGAGTCATCCGGTGCAGTCTAAGACTTCGGAACACGATGGCGATGTTATTCAGGACGAAGCTATCCATGTTCCGGGCTATGATCCTACGCTTACCATTGAGTCTGGAGAAACTAGGAGAGCTTTGCTCAAAGTTGACTTCTTCATCTTGCCTTTTATCGTTCTTTGTTTCTGCTTCCTCCAATTCGATCGTACCAACATCGGCAATGCTCTAACCGACACGCTTCGAACGGACATCAACATCGATAACTCAGACATCAACCTTGCACAAACTCTCTTCACAGTTGGCTTTATCATTACAGAGCTACCCTTCAACATGATCAGCAAGTACATCGGCCCTGAACGATTCCTGCCAATCACAATGTTCCTCTGGGGCATTGCTACTTGGTCCCAAATCTTCCTCAAGAACGCACATGGTTTATGCGCTGCTCGATTCTTCATTGGTGCTCTTGAGGGTGGTTACATCCCCGGTTTTGCTCTTTACATCTCGCGATACTATACGAACCAAGAGCTTGCTTTGAGGTACGCCATCTTCTGGGCATCAAACAGCTTTGCTGGTGCTCTTGGTGGGCCTTTGTCTATTGGTCTTGTTTCCCTTCGTGGCCGAGGTGGTCTTCATGGCTGGCAGTGGTTGTTCCTCATTGGTAAGTCTATAAGCTGTGCATGAAAGATTAGTACTAACGATGTACAGAGGGTGTTTTAACCTGCTTCCTCGGAGTTCTCGCATACCTATACTTCCCTCACAATGCCGCCAAGCCGAAGTCCTTCTTTGGCAAATCATTCATCTTCACCGAGCGTGAAGCCTCTATCATCGTCACCCGTGTCATCCGCAACGATCCTACCAAAGCCCTACGATACGGTCAACCAGTCCTACTGTCACATATTGTCGATACCTTCACTGACTGGAGATTATACGGTCATCTCGTCGCTGGTCTTCTCTCCATGGTTATGATCTCTCCTATGAACACATACGCGCCTTCCATCATCAAGTCTCTCGGCTTTACCTCCCTTCAGGCCAACGGTCTCAACTCTGTTGGCTCTGTCTGTGCCTTGATTTGGTCAGTCACGTTGGCATTCAGCAGCGATCACTTCCGCGAGCGCGGGCTTCACATTGCCCTTGGCTACCTCTGGGGAGCTGCTGGTCTACTTTGGCTAGCCCTTGCACCAAATGGTGTATCAAAATGGACTTTGTACGGTGGAGTGGTCTGGACACAGATGGGAATGGGCTGTGTCCAAGCCATCAGTGCCGCATGGCTCACAACTAAGATGCAGGATTACAAGAGACCTATTGCCCTGGCTGCTTATGTGATGAGTATCCAGCTTGCCAACTTTCCTGGTAACCAACTCTTCAGAACCCAAGGTATACACAACCCCCATTTTGCATAGGTTCTAGGCTAACTGTGACTAGATGCTCCTAGGTATACTCGCGGACTGAGTATTGCTGCTGGCTGTGCCATTGCTGCCGCCGTTGTTATTCTGGTCTGGAAGTTGCTGTACCGACTCTTTGATAATGCGGATGCTGGTGTTGAGGCAAAATTTCAGGTTGCTTCAGATGAGGCTAGAAGTGAGATTTAAAACATCGTTAGCAATGTTATAGTATGATTGGTCTAGGCAACACAGTTTGGGAAACATCGAGATTTCAGCAGATTTGATTACCCTTATGACTATTTTCATTCATTCTGCAGTGACTTCCAGCTTTGCTTTCTATATCCATTTCCTACTCTTCCTCATCAACTTCCATGGAAAACTTCAGGTTATGAATTTCCGCCGTCTTCCGCCATTCCTTCTCAGTCTCCTCAGAAATCTTGGCTCCCCCTCCTCCTGAGAGTCTCAAAATCGGCTCGTCAGGGTCGTTGGGATATTCGGTGCAGAAAACGAGAGTCGTGGACCACGAGTCTTTCAGCTCTATCGAGAGGTATTCCGCCTTGGGCATGCGTGATACACATCGCGCAGCAGCGGCATAATATTTATTCGCCACATCGTCAACGGGGTACATAGGATGCCAGTTATCTGGTGATCGCCATACGTTGCGGACGACAAGCCGTTTCCCTGAGGGTGACATGTCAGACGGAGTGAGTTCGAAAGCTTTGAGGCTTGGCCAGTGAGGCTCTTCAGCTACATCTGACTCGGGTGGCCAGAATATAGTAGGCTCGATGCTCCCCCCAAAAGAGAAATCTTTCAGGCCCTCTCTTTGCGAGAATTTGCGTAGCTCTTGACTCAAAATGTCTTCTTCTGTCGGCTCAAGAGACATGGCATCCCACAGCAAGCGTGGATTAACATAGTAATCGAGGTCGAACTGATGTATGGACGAAGGCAAATCATTCAATGATCTCGCAAGTCCTAGTAAGTATTGTTGTGAGAAATGTCACTATATTAATTAGAGTAGAGTTGAACTTACCATTTCTCTCTTTCAACACATTCTTCAGTCCTCTCTCAGACATCAGGCGCAAAGTAAGCGATCCCAGACGCGACATCGTACCTACTATCAAGCAAAAAGAGCGCGGGGAGTAGAAAAAGCGATCAAACCCGCGGGTGAGGTAGAAATGCCGTATCATGGGCAATTCCGGGAGACATGGATTCAGCTCCTCAAAATTGTCCTCGACGTGATCTTCCAGTTTACTGAGATAACTGGGACCTCTTGGGGCCCAGGGGATGTTGACGTTAAATTCTACTAGTGGCTCCTCTTGCAAAGGTATTTGAGCGAGTAGCCGAAGAAGAGGCATAAAACCCGTGTCAATTTCGGGCCCTACCGTTGGAGGATGTTCTTCATCTGGTGGTGGAAACGAGTAATCCAGCCGGCGGAGATATGAAAGACGTCTGGGGGTGAGAATTTTGTTCTCGATTGCATACAAGACCGATTCTGAGTTCAATTTGAGCTCACGGAAAGATGCCTCTTCAATGAGAGGCTGCCATCGGCGAGATAGTGCTGCTAAAGATGCCAGACAGCGGATTGGAGGTCTAGTTTCGTCCCAGAATTTAGCTGGCGAGAAGTACTCATCTGGCACAAGGTTTTTTATGATATGGGATATGATCTCTGGTGCTAGACGGTCCATTTTGGTGGTGCTGCAATGCGTGGGAAGAAGAGGGTGATAATCATGATGGATTCAAAAGACAGAAATTGATCGCGGAACGGGGCGGAAAATATCCGTGTGTCACTCGTTGGCTGCTGCCTGTTACACGACCATCTTCGTGCATTGACAATTTACGATTCCTCTTGGTGAAGTAATTGCAAGTACTTAATAGCTTCATATTATTCTCTAAATATTACTAGACAGACGCGTCTGTATCTGAATGAACCTGAGCCCATTCCGGCCAAGACTCCAACCCGCCATCCGCATCAAACATCTCTGAACCTATAAAATTCGGATATAGGAAAGAAAGGTCAGGCGGTAGTAGTAACTCTTCGGAATTATAATCAGCACCAGAATTCTCAGATAGTGCCCCGGAAACAAGAGGCGTTGATGGTTGGAACCCTGGTCGAAGCTTTTGGAACTGTGCATGGACAATATCGCCGAGAATATGCGCAGCATGACAAGGCAGCCCAATGGTCTTGAACCAGTTTATGAGCTTGAATACTATATTATCCAACTCGGTGGTGTCATAGCTGGCTGCTCGTAATTTTGACTCGTATGTGTGAACGATTTGACATAGAGTTAGTGCAGAGAAGCTGAGGATGTGATAAATATGATCCGTTAAATGGCGAGTCCGATCGTCGGTTGTGTCGATGGCTAGATTGATGATGATTTTTGAATGCTTAATCATTTCTTTGAGAACGGAACTGTGCATAACTGATTTGGGTGATTTGAGGGACTGGCAATGAGCCAAAAGGTGAGCAAAGTGAAAGCCCATCTGTAGAAATTGTGATCTAGGCTCGTCTGAACGAGGCTTGTTAGTATTTATATCAATGTTGGAGGGGAAACTCACGGAATAGTATCATCCATTCCTGTTGCCATGCTTGAAGCGCGAGTTTAGTTCCAGCAAGGTCGGCCTGAGCAATTCCACATTTGTTGTAGATGATCCAGTAGAGCTGAACTTCTGCTCCCATCCTTGCTTCGTAGTTGCTCACTTCATTACACTTGACGAAATTGACGCATTGGTCGACTTGTGCTTGGGTCAGCAGTGAATGTCTGCGAGTTCCAACGCAGTACCTGTCATAACGTCAGCGAATATCTCATGAGAGGACTCTTGAGCATACTGAAGATGTGCAACACATAGGTGATTCCACAAACACCAAGCATCCAGCGAATCATCGATATGCTGAGACGAGCTGGGGCGGATAACTTCCATGAAGTGAGGGCTCGCGAGCGCTTGCTGGATCGCATATCCTGTGAGTAGCCAGCTGTCTATGCTCAAAGGAACTTGGCCTATAGTCGTCGACCAAAGGCTTAGTATAAGTACGGCTTGGAAGAACTCTAAAGTCTGCGGTACTTCCAGTAAGGATGTTGTGATGAGGCGCTTCGATTCTTGAAAAAGCCTAGGAGCGAGCCGATCTGCTAGATTCTGACTTGTGTGCCGGACAGATATCAAGAAGATACTGCATAACAGCAATGGAGATTTTCGGATCTGTAAGAGGAGTCTGTCTGTTGGGACATCTTCTGGGAATCTGACCCATCTGCCATAATGAACATGGAATCTGAAACATGTCAGTTGTTCATCATTTAACTAAGAATGGTCATAGCTTACAGTCCTAACAGTGAGTGAGCTGTTTGTAGCGAGACAAGTCCTGTTGATAAAACATCTGATTGAGGTCCTGTTTGCGTAATTGCTTGCTCGGGAGAGTGAACTCCTGCATCAGTTGCAGCATCTCGTATCAAAAACACCGGAGCCGGGTCGAGTTCTGTAGATGGCACTGGTACTTCCACAACAGAAGCTCTATTCTGATTAGACGAGCCAGCAATTTCATCCAGTTTCGAGTCAAGTTTGTCGACTAAAGCGCTGACTGTCCGCTCGAGCCTTTCTAGCCTATACGAACCGTTAATGATAACTCATCGTATCCACGATTGTACAAACCTATCATCAACTGAACTTCTCCGACCTCGAACAGCCGCTTCTATACGTGTAGCGTCTATTTGTTCACGTATAGGTGGTGAGATCGAGCGTCGATGCCCGTGAAAGTCCAATGAGCATCGTTGAGATAAGGTCTTGCAACGCAAACAGGTTCCATCTGAGCTGCCGGAAGCATAACAGCGAGTTTTGTATTTGCGGCAAAGATCACATGCTTTTGAAGCTCTACCAGATCGTACAGGAGGCATGTCAATGGTTAGGGATCTGCATGCGGAAAACAAATGCTGGGTATAGATAAGGAGTTCAATGGTCTATCGTGCCTTATCAGTAGATATGGCGTGCTAGATCGATCACGTGGAAGCTACGCAAATATAAGTGACATTTCGACAACAACCTCACGAATTCGGGAAGCAGTGTATCAAAAGATTTGTTTTGGTACTCCGGGGTCCTCTATATGCGTTAGTTTGTACCCTTGTAGAGTATGAGAGTGGTTGAAAGCTTGGCAGTTGGTCGCATCGCTCAGCTGGCTCAGTTAGAAGAGAGACTGCGTCAAGAACTAGGCACTTTTGGAACCAAGTTCAGTTAGAAGCAGAGCTTATAAGACCGTAATAGAACAGTATGAAATGTGATGGGTCCCCTCAATATTGCCTGGAACAAGGTATGCCAAGTACAGATTCTTTTGGCTCTGGCCTAAAGCAGTCATACCAGAGTCTAGGGTGGCGCATGGTGGATAAGGTGAAGCAAGGTGAGCAAACAGCCGAAGATCAGCCACGGCCAGGACCCCACTACGGGCACCTTTAAATTTTGCGCAGATCGCGTTCCTGCTCTTCTTCTTTTTCTTTTCTCCTTATGACCCTCTTCATTCAAGAAACCGTAAGTCCTCACTACAAACAAATACTTGCATTATGACAAATCGCTAATATTTTCCTCGCAGATGATGAGAACCGCGTGTTTAATATGATGCAGTGCCTCCTCCCCGGACCTCGAAACCCTCTGCCTCTCGGGGCAGCTTAAGCGGTTTCGTGGCGAGGTGAGGTTGGTACCATGAAATGGGCGTTCGACACAGACCTTGTTACAAGCATCGGACGCGATGGAAAAAAGCTCTGACCTATCATGAATGAAAGAGAGGATTCTAGTTTTGGTTCGTGCGGCTGGGGCAACTCGGCGTGCAGAAATTGGGCCGTTCTGACAGGTAGGTGTTCTTTTTTTGCGTGAGGGAACTGGGGAGCAAGCCTCAAGTGAGGCTTCGCGTATATGCGTGTACTACGAGTTAAATCGAATTGAATTTTGTTTCTTGTTTGTAATGACAAACCTTGTGCTCCGCGACCTGCTGTTTTTGATAGAGTGAATGTGCCGTCCCTTGTCTAGAGCTGTATCAGGTGAAATGAGTTTTGGTGAGACGTGAAGAAGCGAAGATTTATCGCACAAGCAACCAAACGCATGCAAACGACCACACGTAGACTGTGTTTGTGCTACTTGAATGCCCAACGATGCCTCAATTTGCATTCCCCTCAGACAAAAAAGTCTCCAGATTTCTTTAACCTCATGGAACATCACCATCTCTGCAGTGGAGCTATCTTGGCGCAATCAAGTCCCTCTGAAATGAAAAAGACAAAAGAATCCATGGTGACGACATCAGTAGCGTCCCCTGGAATTACAGTGGGAGAGTAGCGCCCGCCCCGTATCGGAGTCAACCACCTTTCCGGAGGACACGAGTTTGGAGGGTACATCGTGAGACGGCCTAATCTGACCCGGCTGTGCAGGTACCTCTATCATCCGCGTCTCTCAGAATCTCCACCTTCTTGTCCTACAACCACCAAAGCCCAACCTCAAGTCAACGCCAACCCGAACAGCACACACCCCTCCCCTTGTCCTGCCACGCCCCAGAATCGTCCACGTCCCCCGGCGCGGATGCGGACACTCTCTCGTTGTCTCTCTCGGTCAATCTCTCTTTCTTCGTCCAAGACCCTTCAAGATCTCTATTTGCGCTGGTCACTTTGAAGCGACCCGACTCGCTCGACTCGCTCGTCTTCTGCAGCTGCTGCTCTTATCGTCATCCTCACCTCGAGTCCCTCCCGGATCCCCGGCCATCATCATCTGTCACCGTACCCCGTCGCTCGTTGCAACGTCCGTCGTCAGTACTTTTTGTCCCTCCATCGCCCGGCGATTATAAGCTCGATATAGCTCCCGAGCTTCTGTTGGAATCATGTCAAGCTCCTTCGAAAAGTCCGTCAAGGGCGCAACGAAGATCAAGGTACGTGTGCGGTCTTGGCGGCGCGCTCTTGAGCCTAATATCAGCGGCAATCATGAGCCCAACCAATTTTCCTCGACGGGCGCTGCTTCTCACGATTCGACTTGGTACTGATCTTGGATGCTGCAGAATGCTCCCCCAAAAACGAAATACATCGAACACATTCTCGTAGCTACCCATTCCGGCGAAGCTGGTGTCGGCGAGGTCTTTCGCGCTCTCACATACCGTCTCCGCGATTCAACATGGACCGTCGTCTTCAAAAGTTTAATTACTGTTCACCTGATGATCAGAGAGGGATCTCCTGATGTCACGCTCGCCTTCCTCTCGACGCATCGCAATGTACTAGCGATTAGCAGCTTTACAGACGGTACGTTCCACGCAGGCCGAAAGATATCTGGGCATGGGCATTGACAGATTGGCAGCACAAATCCAAGGACGAAACATTCGACATTATGCCCACTATCTAGCTGAGAGAGCTCGCGCATACGAGAAGACCAAGACGGATTGGGTGCGCGCTTCTGAGTCAAGACTGGAGAAGCTTTCGGTTGAGAAGGGATTGTTAAGGGAGACGGAAATCGTTCAACATCAGCTCGAGGCTTTACTAAAATGCGACGTAAGTTAGGACCATAACGGGAGAGAGAATCTCGAGTACTGACGATCCCAGGTGATGGAGAACGAGCCAGAGAATGAAATCACCATAACTGTTTTCCGGCTGCTTGTCTTGGATCTATTGGCACTATTTCAGGTTCTCAACCAAGGACTCATCAGCATTCTCGGTATGGCTGCCCCTCCCCCTCTTGTCTCAGCCCGCCACTTTGACTAACGTTCCAACCCCTTCAGGAAACTTTTTCGAGATGTCAAAGGTGGATGCCGAACGTGCTATGGCCATTTATCGGAAATTCACGAAGCAAACAGACTACGTCGTTCAATATCTGAGCGTAGCTCGCCAGCACGAACACCACACCCGAGTCGAAGTGCCCAAGCTCAAGCACGCTCCTGTCAACCTTGGACGCCAGCTGGAGGAGTATCTTCACGATCCCGATTTTGAGGTCCACCGAAGGCAATATCTGGCCGAGCAGGATGTGAAGAAAATTGGTGGAGGTTCAAGCTCGAAACAAGGAGGTCTCAGCAAGAAGAAGAGCACCGATTTCCCCGAACCAGCGAGCAACAACCCCTTTCCCAAGATCACGGCCTCTTCGAGTGGGAACAGGGCACCCGAGTCGAAACCACAAGCTAACAAGGGACCTGATCCTGATCTGATCGACTTCTTTGACTCTATCGAACAGAATCAGACATCGATGAGCATGAACCCTCAGCCTCAACAACAAGCTTTCCAGCAGCAGCCGACAGGTATGCCGTTTCAACAGAACGGATTCGCCCCTCAGCCTACTGGATATGCCTCCAACAGTCCATTCCAACAACCTCAGCAGACTGGGTTCATGCAGCCGCAACAACCCCAGATGCAGCAACCCCATATCCAACTACAGCCCGATTTCACTGGAGCTGGTTTCGGAGGCTTCACTCCTCAACCACAAGCCTTCCAACCAAGCTCGCTCGCACCCATTCCTCAGGATTCAATGGCAAGCTTTACCAATGCTGCCCCTCAAATCCAACAACCTGTTCAGAACGGATCGCCTCAGGGCCTCCAACCAATGCAAACAGGAAGCACCAATCCCTTCCGCCAGTCTATGCTCATGGCTCAACAAACAGGCCTTCCATCATCTGCTACAACAACCGCTCTAAACCGCCAATCTACAAACCCATTCGCTCGAACCTCACCACAGCAAAACAGCTCTCCTTTCGCCCAAGCTTCAAACTCGCCTTTCCAATCACCATCTCCTCAACAGCCGCAGCAACAACCTGCTCTTCAACCTACACCAACCGGCACAAACCCCTTTGCACGCAACTCCACGATGCCAGCGCCGAACCAAGAACAACGTCCGCAAACAGCCGGCGCTGCTCTCGCTCCTCAACCAACCGGTACTACCAACCCCTTCCGAAACGGCGCCTTTGTCAACCACAACACAGGCATGGGATGGCAAGCCAACCAGCAGCCTATCGGAGGAGGCCTCGACCAACTTCCCACAGTACCTGTATTCCCTCGACCTGCTCAGCAGACACCTTGGCAGCAATAAGATTATCGAAGCAGCCGTTCCAAACAACAAACCATCTTATCTTACAAGCTCAAATCAAGACATAATTCGCGTCGCGTTTCCAACAGCGCCCTTTTGTTTCCGTTTCTTGGCTGTAACAGCCTCCCTTTCCATATAGTAAGCGAGGCGTTTTCGGGGGATGAGATTCGAAAAGAGGATTGCAAGGCCACAGGATGAGCACACAGGAGAATTCAGTATCCTTCTGATATTTGCCCTTCAATCCTCTCCTGGTGATTTTTCCTTTTGGATTAGTATAGTGGCAGTCATACAAAAATACAATTATCATCAATTATTCCTTTCTGTGTATTCTCTGCGTCTGGTGTATGTTCTCTGTAGCCATGATATCGTGTCATTTTTACCATCTTCAAAACTCCAGTTCCGTTATATCCCTTAGTGTTTTTCCCAAACGCCCAGAATCCATAGCTATGCCCGTTTAAACATCGAAAATCATCTACTAGAACGGATCATCGACGTCCATTCTACCCCCTGTATCTCCCGCCACAGCAGCTTCTTTCGCTCCCGCTGTAGCAACACTCTTCTCAACCTTCTCCTCATCCACAAACACTCCCAACCCTGAAAAAGCCTCGAACAATGCTCGAGTGAGATACTCATCAGGACTGTACCCTCCAGCCTTGAACTCGGGCTTCGTCCTTGTAATCTCGACCCATTCGTTACTATACGTCGCGAGTTTCTCCGGAGCGAGGTCCACGCGCTCTGGCATGACGCGCACGCCGCCGTACGGATCGTAGGGCTTGTTCTCCACAACGACTGCCTTCTTCTCGCGCAGTCCTCTGATAGAGAGACCGCTGCTTCCAGCGGCGCCGAGTGCTGCGTCTCGCTTGTTGTGTCCTCGTTTCTTGAGCATGATCTTGTCCATCGCTTCAGTTGCGCGGCCTGTTTCTGCGCTTTGGAGGGAGTCGAGCATTTCCTCGCGGAAGCGCTTGGCGTTGGCCTTCTCCTCGAGCTCTTCTTGTCGTTCCCGCAATCGTCGCTGTCGAGCTTCTTCCTCCTCTGATGCGATACGACGTTGACGAGCATCGTCTGTTTCACGCGCAAGACGCCTGTTGCGCTCAATGTCGGCCTTGTGCTTCGCCTCCCACTCGCCAAGCTGCGCCTCAGCCTTCCTCCTCTGCTCATCAGTGCCATAGACGAGATCACACGTCAAACACTCCACCATCTCCAGGTACTCATTATAATCATCCAGCGTCTCAAAGTCCTCCTCAACCTTGTTAAACACCGCCGCCACTCGTCTCCGAATGTCGACTTCACGCTCCACAGCAAGATCCGCGAAGAAGGCAGTCTTGAAACCACGAAGACGAAGAGTTTTGTGGCAGCCGGCGTAGGGACATTGGTTGGGCCCGTCTTTGAAGATTCGCTCGACGCATGTCTTGCACATGCGGTGGTAGCACTCCGGATTGATGCGGAATTCCATGTCGCGGTTGAAGTAGCGTGTTGTCTTGCATACGGGACATGTCTCGTCTTGGTCTGGCGGTGGAGGCGCGTTGAGATCTGTGGCGTGGCGTATCGAGACGCCTGCGCGAGACATTTTGGCTGGCGAGTGCACTAGCTGTGCGGTTGAGTAGAGAGGTGAGGTTGTGAAGAGGAGAAGCGGAACAAAAGAGCTTTGTTATGGTGAAGAAGTGATTAATCAGTGGCTACCTTATCAAATGTTGGTTCTGCGCGGCTGACGAGACAGGGATTACGGGCTTGACGGCGAGTTCCCCATTGGTCACAGCTCGGAACAATGTGGCCCCACCTTGTAGCTGCCCCTCCATGAATTGTCAGCCTTCTCTCATAACCAACAGCTTCCATCGATTTCTCCCCTCAGAACATATCACCACCGCTTCAAAAACATCACCATGGCTGATAACGGTGAGTACCACTCTAGTCACTCATTCCATGAGTGGATATCAACAGATTCATCGTCATTTATAAGCTTCACATATACTGACTCTCACAGAACCTACACCCGCTGAGACCGCCGCTGCTAACGCAAAGGAGGCCGAGGAGCAGGCTGCTCTTCCCTACAAATGGACTCAGACCATCTCAGAACTCGACATCACCTTCAATGTACCCGGAAACCTCAAGTCAAGGGATCTCGTCATTACTATCAAGAAGCAGAGCCTACAGGCGGGTATCAAGGGCCAGGATCCAATCATCCAGGTACACACAACAAACTCAAGCCACATCTCATACACCAACTAACCCGCAGCAGGGCGACCTCCCCCACGCCGTTCATGTTGACGACTCTACATGGACGCTCAGCACCAACTCAGACGGCACCAAGACTGTTGAGATCCACCTCGACAAGGTGAACAAAATGGAATGGTGGGCGCACGTCGTCACATCCGCTCCCAAGATCGACGTGACCAAGATCCAGCCCGACAACTCCAAGCTCTCAGATCTCGACGGTGAGACCCGCGGTATGGTCGAGAAGATGATGTTCGACCAGCAGCAGAAGGAGAAGGGCCTTCCTAGCTCAGACGAGCAGAAGAAGGCAGATATCCTCAAGAAGTTCCAGGAGCAGCATCCCGAGATGGACTTTAGCAAGGCCAAGATCCAGTAAAAAGTATATGTGACGAAGCCTCCATTGAAGAATTAAAAAAGGACGTTTCAATTCATCACTTGTTACCCTTTTTTGTCATCTTGTTTCTAGAGCAATTGCTGCACGCTCGAGAAAGGCGTTGAAGTTTTTCACTTGTTGGAGCATACCGCCTGCGGAGCTCGATGAGCTGGCTTCGTCTGTGATGCGTGCGACGAGAAGCTCGAGGTTAGCCAGATCGGCCTTTTTCTCTTGGGCGCGTGAGAGTTCAGGGGCGTCTCGTCCCCGTTCGACTGCCATGTCTATGCCATGCATTATAGCTGAGGCGTCGAGTCGGTACTACAGTTGTTAGTGGAGGTTGCAGTAGAGGAAAGTATCAAGCAACTCACTTTTGACTCTTTGGTGTCCTCCTCGTGCTTGATGCGTACAGCATCCATCTTGAGCCCGACTTGTTCCCTCTCTGCTTTGAGACGCAATATCTCTTCTCGCAGGGAGAGCTTCTCTCGCTGTACCAGACGAACACGCTTCCGTAATGATTGCCAGTCCATGAGATGAATTGACTAACTCATCAGTTCCAATGCTTCCCGCACAGGGCGAAACCAACTTACCAATTGTAATAATCGAGACGTAAGCTCCTCCTTGTACAACTCAAGTGCCCGTATCTTGATCCGACATTCCTTCTTCTTATCTTTCTCCTCGGTATTCTGTAACGTCTCAAAGAGCTTAGCAACTGTACCATCAATGACTTCTAAGCAGGCCTGTGCGAAGACATCCACCGCTGTCACCCCAGTCGTTGTAAAAGGCAGATCCGCCGCAAGATGATCTTCTTCTTCATCGTCGCCCTTGATGAACTTCTTGACGTTGACGAAACGCTGAACTGTGACCTCGATAGCTGAACCATCACTGACCCGGCGCTCTTTGGCGGCTTGTTTCGTTCTGCGGACCTGTTTCGGTAGTGGGTTTTCTTGTGTTGATCGTGCTTTCGGTTTCGTAGGCTTTGGTTTAGCAGCTGGTTGTTTCTGTGTCGCAGGGCTTCTGGATGGACGTCCACGGCGTCGTTTCGCTACTGGTTCTTCCGCTTCCTCTTCTTCAGCTTGTTCGTCGGGCTCAGCGACTGGCGATTGAGATGGTAGACTTCTTCGAGGCCGTTTTCGTCCAATTGTCTTGGCCGCTTCAACTGCATCGATAGCTTCCGCTGCCTCTTCTTCCTCCTGCGGTTCCTCCTCTGCTGCGGGCTCTTCTTCATCTTCCTCAACTTCAGGTTCTGCTACTTCCGTAGCATCGTCCGATCGCTCATCATCCGCAGGGGCGTGATCCGCTCGATTTGGTGAAAGCTCATCTTCTTCATCTTCTTCATCTTGCTCAGCAAGCCTCGAAGGCCGCCTTTGTGATAGTCTCGATCGTATTACGGCGGGACCTTCGCTCCGTCGTACCTTACGCACCAGCGGTGATGAGGAGGGCGGCGCATCGTCTTCTTGTAGCGTCGTATGTAATCGTGTCGTCGACGATATGGTCTCGCTCATGCGTACGTCCTGTCGCTTGTTCGCAACATCTTGTGCAATCTGTTCCAGTGACCTGCGGCTCGTCCGTCGTTGTGACGGTTGTTCGGAGGGTCCATTACTCGGCAGCACCGGTAACTCAACATCAGCTTCGTTCTCGTCTGGCGCTTCGACTTCTGGGCTCGGTAATTCAGATTCTGGCTGTGGCGCTGATTCGATCTCTTCCTCCTCCGCGGGTTCTGCTTCCGGCTCCTCTACAAGATCAGGACCCGGCGCCTCCTCCTCTCGCGATTCACCTGTCGTATCCTGCGCGCCAGATTCCTTAGATGTTTCTGGCAAATCGTAGGGGTCACTCAATCGAGGCGATCGTCTTCGTGCGCTTCCTTGCGCCTGTGCAGACGGCGGCGGTTCGTTATCCAATCTTCTCCTCTTAGCAGAAGTATTTGGTGTTCGGCGTTCCGACGATGTAGGTGGTGCTGGCGCAGGTGCAGCGGGAGTCGAGCCAGCTATGTTAAGGCCAGCGATGTCGAGATTGAAGGAGTCATCTTCGATGTTGGCACGCCTTGAGTCGCATTAGCAAAGACACGTTGGGGCTTGTGTAGATTTATCGTACTGGGCACCTCGTAGACGCTCGTTCAGCCGGTCAGCGCGGCGCTGTTGGCCTATTTATTGTGTTAGCGACTTGATCTACTGCTTGATTATGGGATTTGCTGTTGACATACCTGTGGCCATTGTGGGGGAAAAGAGCACCTATATCTTTCTCTGCGCATCCAATTTTATTCAGGGTAAGTGTTTCTGTTGAATGCGCCGGTAGTTTTGTAATTGGGCGTTTTTAATTGTGATGTTGATGGAGCAATGTTTGGATATGCTTGTGACGCGTGGGGTGAGACGCGTTCTAAAGCCGCGGGGCATCGAAGCAGTTAATTGACTGACTGATGGGCCAAATTGACCGACCAATGACCGACCAATGACCATCTGCAACACAAGAATAAAACATGATATTACATAGGTAGGTAGACTTCCTTATGTTTTCCGTGGATTATAAATTTGTAAAGTCTACATAATTCCTCCCATCATAACCCTCGGGATTTCTGGTATGAACCAAGTAAACAGAGAACCCGAGACTTTTATAAGACGGCCAGCCGTCACCAGCTGGGTATCATTAGTATTCTATATCCCTTTCCTGCTCGACAGAGCTGAACGCCTTTTTCAACATGCCTCAGTCCTATGTACATAATAACAGCTGAGATCTAGTTCATAGGAATCCACTGCATCCTTTCTGTGTCGAATCGGTGACTAATCCCTTGTCAGTTCTCATGGACACGCATATACGTTGCATTGGGAGATCATACTCATGGTAATCAGTCCTCGACAATGCTCCCTTGCCGTATTCCGAAGCCAGGATCTCCTTGTACCTGTACGGAATCTTGGCTTGAACACCTTCAAAGGTGGTGTCTAACAGAGGAAAGATGTACTTGTCCTATCACATGAAGCTTTAGCACAAGGCAACGATCATTGCCATATATACGGTACGCACCTTGAACTCGTGGTCATGCTTGTCATACATAACACCATCGCCCATCTCATGGCCGGGGTCATACCTCGCCGCAGTGATGTCAATGAACAGGCCATTCTGCATATCGATCCACCTTGCATCAATGAAGTTCATGTAATCATCCCTCTCGCGATATTTATGATACGGGTTGATCTCCAGCTGAAAGAAGCAACCCTCCGGACATCCATCGTACTGGTAGTAGTAGATGGTCATATTATGATAGGCAGCGAGGAAATACATGTCTGCCTCAGTGACCGAGACATCAGCGTCAAGGTCCCATGGCATGACCTGAGGAAATCCATTCGGTTAGAGAACGGGTCTAGACATGTGAAGTTATGGATATCCGTTATTCTCACCTTCTTTCCCCACCACCAGCCGAGAAGGGAGCCATGCATTAACCAGGTCTGGACTCCCAGATCTCGAAATGTGGCTAGGTATGTCTGCATGAGGACTTTGATGCCTGCATTCTGAACCTGTGGCTCGAGGGCTTCCTCAAAATATCTCGAATCATAGTGGGGATACTGTCTGAGCGAGTGAGCCCTTGTTAGATTTCTGCGCGGCGTTGTGTTGGTTGGTTGGTAACTCACGATACTTCCCCTGCAAGTTTCGTTAGTCAAAGACTTTCTCATTTAGGATGCGATGACCAATTCCATTGGACATAAAGTGTACTTACTAAAGTATTTCGGTGGAGGAGCGTCTCTGGTGGGAAGTTTCTGTTCAATCTTTTGCAGGACGTCGGGGACTGCAAAGGCACTAGCGCTGGTGATCCAACCAAGGGCAACGGCAAAGAATGCCGATACTCTCATGTTATATCCGTTGCCTGGAAGACTAGACTAGACTGTCACTACACGTGGTCGTTAAGACTCAATGGTCAGCGCGTATAGTCAGTCAGTTTAGGTTGGTTACGTGGACTGTGTGGTGATGTTTCTGGGGATCTGCAGGGGTAGAGGCTCGCTCGCTCGTAGGCTGGCTCGTAACTTGAAAGGGGGCGTGCGGCAATGACGTTGAGACTGAAAGCCAGTAGGAGACTACTTAGATCGAAGCATTACCTTGTGAGCATTATCTTTATGAGAATATAACAAGATGTAGAGTGTGTGCTTGTTGGTGTTGAGAATGACTAGACGACTCAGTGAGCGTACAGACAATTAATTGTTTGATGGCCCGTGGCTCCCACACATCCGACGCAAAGGTCCGCGTCACCAGCTCAAATCATATCGATAAGACAGACAGACTTGTCTCTATCTGCCAATGCATCGCAACAATTCATACGAATTATATCAACCTCTCTCCAGGCATTCATGAGGCGCACGTGTCCGGAAATGGATGTAGATGTGGCGGCTTAAAATGCATCTTCATGCCTCGTAAATTCTATTCAGTCGCTGACTGACACTGACGCAAGCTCAAATGGCAAAGGCCCCCCAGGCACGTACATTTTAAGGTTGCCCAGTCTAGACTGCCCGTCTCCACCTCCTCCTCCTTCCATCGCATCGCCAAGCTGAAGCTCAGCTGCCTAAGCTCCCTCATCTTCAACCTCCACTAACCTCAGCCTTATACCCGGCTACTTGTCATCTTCAACCCCTCCCATCAAACCAGCAATTCCACCTCGTTTCTCGTATTCCCTTTTTCCTCTAGAGTCGCTCGCCGCAAACACACCAACAGTCGATACCTCCTTTTCCCGCCCTTGACAATGGGCGCGTGGAACGTACGTCTGCGAAACATCATGCATTAGCAACCCGACAAAACAAAACTGACAGCACCATAGCTCTTCCGTGTCCTGGGCGACTTGTCCCACGCCCTCTCCAAATGCATCCTCATCTTCGCTATTCATCGAAACAGGAGCGCTGAGGGTGTCTCCCTCATCACGCAGATCCTCTACGCCCTCGTCTTCTGCACACGTTACCTCGACCTCTTCATCGAGACCGTACCATGGAACATCGTGTTCAAGATCTTCTACATCATCTCGTCTATCTACATCCTTGCTATTATGCAATGGATCTATCCTCGATCGCGTGAGCGGGAGATTGCCTGGAAAATTGGCGCCATCATCCTTGGTGGCTCGTTTGTCCTGTCTCCGTTCGTCATGCTCATCTTTGAGAGCCACAAGGGTTTCCGACCTGTAGGCCACCGTTCCCCTGCAAGTTTGAATATTGCTAACAACTTCTAGTGGATGTGGGTGTTCTCCCAGATTCTCGAGTCCGTCTGCGTTCTTCCCCAGCTTCTCCTCCTTCGACAAACAACCGTTCCCACCGTTATCGATTCCTTCTACCTCGTCGCTCTCGGCTCTTACCGCGCCCTCTACTGCGTCAACTGGTTCATCCGTGAATTCGAGATCTCTGGCAAGAAGCCCAACACCGTCTCTGTCATCTTCGGCATCATCCAGACTGCCCTATACATCGACTTTGCTTGGGTTTACTACACTCGCCAGCGCGTCAAGCTTCGAGGTGGCGGCATTGTTGATGCTGACGATATGTCCCGTGGATGGCTCCTCCGCCGAATCTTCGGAAAGCGCTTCGAGAACAACGATGACGATGAGGAGAGTGGCCCTGGTGGATTTGAAGATGAGCAGGGTGGCCGACGAGGAGCTCGTCCCAAGTGGGGAGCTCGCGGTATCTCAGTCAGTGCCGATGATGGCGTTCTCGAGCAGGACCGACACAACCGTGACCAGGACGAGTTCGGTGGTCCAGTCGACCCTGACGCCAAGATGCAAGACCCAGATGAGCTTGCGCGAGCTCTCGACGATGATGACGATGAGCAAACGCCGCTACGACCAGGTCAGACAGAAGGCCAGCCCAGCGGTCTTCAAGGCGGCGAGGGTTGGCGCGACTAGGATATCAAGCTTCCACGCCAAACTACAGCTTACATCACCTTTACGAACGCGAGTATGAACTCGAACGGAGTATGACGGATCATGTATTTGGAATGTCTGGACAGGTCTACTGCATTGCCATTTTAGTGCGACGTTTGATGGGATGCGATCCATGGAACTGCGTTAGAACAAGAGGGAGAGAGTGATTCTGGTCTTGCTAGTTAGCCATGTTTCTAAGGGGTATTCATGGGTCAAATTTATGTACACATAGCGGAATTCTAACAACGCCAATCTCAGGACGAGATGAATTGGAATTCGGTCACTTTAAGATGATGCATGCATGTCACATTTGCGATTTGAATCAAAGAAAGGGTCGATGTGCGGATATCATTCAGGCAATAACCATGCCCATTCCTGCGCTCAAAACCAGTGCAGTTGTGTTGAGACAATCCCATCCCTTTCCACCATCGCCACCATGTCCTTCAAGGACAACTAACGAGCAGCTCCCAACAATTCGCGCCATCTGACAAGGAATCTCCAATCCTGTCTTTTGCAACTCCCATCAGCAGCATCCCAAGCTGCGAGAATAAAACTCCGTTAATAACAAAACACAAAAGCTAAACCGTAGAGAAGGGAAAAGAATAGGTCATATACTAGTAATAACATAAACGTCTTGAAACCATAGGGTATTTCCTTCAATGGATGAAGCGCTTCTCGAACTCTGCAAATAGCTTTGGGGTGATTTCATCGCTGCTCATGCCCTCAATCTCGACGAGCACGCCCTTTTGGGCGTAGTGGTTCAGAACAGGCTCGCTGGTCTCTTGGAATTTCTTGTATCGTGCTCTGTAGACTTCCTCCGAATCATCGGGGCGCTGAATCAATCGCTCGCCGGTGACGTCGTCGATTCCAGGGACCCGAGGCGCATTAAAGCTGGTGTTGTAGACTCGGCCGGAAGGCTCGTGGACCCAGCGCCCGAGGATTCGCTCGAGAATAACGGATACAGGGGTCTTGAGCGAGACTACGAGATTGATCGGAATGAGCTTGTCGAGAGGGCCGACTTGAGAAGCTGTTCGGGGGAAGCCGTCGAGGATGAACGAAGCGGAGGGGTCGTTGGAGGCCTTAGAAGGACGATGGCCATCGAGGAACGGAGCGTTAATGAACGGATCAGAAGCAGCGCTGTTGAAAGAAGCCTCCATCGCCGTCGCTTCAGAAGAAAGAGTCATGACATTCGGACCACCATTCTTGGCGAGCCATCCCCGAGTGAAGAATTCGTTGGAAATAAGTCGCAAAATAAGATCATCAGCAACAAGTCCGCCCGCCTTCATCGTATTCTCGACCTTGATGCCTGTCTCATGATTAGCATTCGCCTAAATGCTCCAATTGAGGGGGAAATCTACCGAGGGGTGTCCTCTCCTTGACATTTCGACGCAAGAGATCACCGGTACTAATCTGATTGAGCTGATGAAAGCGAGCGAGCAATCGCTCGCTCTGTGTCCCTTTACCAACGCCAGGTGCACCGAAGAGGATGACGCGAGCGGCCTTGTTCAGGTTCATTCTAGGCGACCTGTAACGATTGAGGCCGTCGCGAGTTGAAACAATTGAAAAACTTCTGACGTCGGAGCAAAAGAAGGGAAAGTTTGCGCTTCGGTGCGATGAGTAAAGAAAAAAGGTTGTAGGTGCGGATCCAAAATGTCGATGGGACGATACTTTCGGAGATGGCGCGGGGAGATTGTCGAGTTCGGAGGGAAAAAAGCAAGCACCAGCGGGAATAGTTAGTTGTATAATGAGGTTGAGGGAGAGGAAATAATGGAATAAGCAGCCTCGGGATTACAAAACAACAGTGAGCGATGGATTTGATTTATAACCAAGAAAGAGGGAAGGACGAGATGCGTTGAGTTGAGTTGAGGTGGATGGGAGCAAGGTTGGAAGTGGGGGGCTGCTTATGTAGTGTAGATAGGGCGAGGCAAAGCGCTGTTGGTGTTGAGTCCAAGTCGCAAGCGCGGTACTTTGAGCTGCGCCTGTGTTTCAGCGATGATATAGGTACTGTTCACTGAAGATGGTGTGGACCGTGCGATGGAGGGAACGAACGGTCAGGGTGGGCAGGGACCAATACTCACAAGTTCAATCTTGGTGGCGGAGTCTATAACCGTGGCTTACCGTCTTTAACATCTAGACTTTCAACGTTCGATGATTATGACTTTATGGAATATCGGCATGGCTGCCATTACCGGGACATTTCGGACTCTGGATGACGTAGCATATGGTGAATGGGGTGGTAAGAGAGTGAATCGGTGGTTGTGTTTTGCCTTAAGTCCGGTACGGGCTTTGGGATGAAAACAGAAAATCATGGACGGTTAATTATCCCGCGTGTCATTTCGAGGTGTCATTTGCCGATCCGGGGAATGAAACAACATGCACCTCCTTCTCGGCGCCGTTGGTCCGATACCTTACATGTAGCATCTTCGCTCAAGTCCGAGATCGCTGACCTCGGCAGCAACTACCATTTATTTGCTTGTCTATAACAGAGGACAATTATTCGAACTCGAGGTCAAGGACTAGAGTCTCGTTTCGTTCTAGAGTGCACCCTAAAAACAGTTGGTGTTAACGGCATCCAAGAATGATGATAGCACGTGCGTTGTGTTGCTCGCTGACCAATCAAGCTTGTCAGATTTGCTTTGAACCCCGGATTTTCCAAGGCGCCGGGACGGACGGACACCTCGGCACACGGCATTACAAGTCACCGTGCATACCCGTGCATGTGAGCGTGCCGTGATTGTTACCACTCTAGGTACTTGATTAGTGATGACCCTGCTGAAACCTGTATCCTCAAGAGTCGGGAAAGTCACGGCTGACAAGCAGTCGAACATATGTTCCAAGGCGAAGGTGAGGGAAGGCAGGAGGCTGCTTCTGGAGCATACAGGAATTACCATCGAGGTATTCTTATGCCGGGTGTAGGAAATGGATACTTGGTTGAAGAGAGACTTGGCGGGCTAATCGAGGAATTCGTATTCGCTCCGACAATGTTGGCAGGAGTTCAATATGCAAAAAGCTTTTTTGTTGTTAGTGGTGGCCTGAATAACCACCTATGTCGTGTTCTTCAGTCCGATAACGTCGGCAGGAGTCTATGCACATAGAAACAAGCAATCATAGTTTCAAGTTGAAGGTATTGTCAGAAATTCCAGTCCCTTGTCCATGGAAATAAACTGTCTGCCCGCCTTAATGCTGCACGAATGTTTAATCGCCCCGTGCAAGCATGTTGCCTTCCAAGAGCTGAAGTTAATTGGGATTTTACAATGTGTTGGCCTGATATATCTCGCTGAGACGCCATAAGCTGTAATTATCAATCAAGTGAGCGTGATGTCGCCGTCGCGGTCGCGACCTTGGCCATAGGATTATAGCATGTCTTTATTCCGCAAGAAATGCTCCAAGCAAGCAATGCGGATGACGTCTCCATGGTCTTTGATCTGGGCGCAAGCCACGGCATCCCTTTCAAACCGTGTACTCCAGTCTGCAGGTCTGGCTGTACATTAAGTCCACTGTGAGAGGCCAGACAAGAATAATCATGTGTTTAATGGGAACTTGCCAGCCAGCCCTGGGAATTCACCATGAGAGTCGTGGACTTATTAATTCATGTAAGCTCGGCAAAAGTTTGGTAACAGCCAACTTACTGGAGTACTGCTGTTGCCACGCTGTACGGTAGATGTGATACACCTTCATCTCCATTTAGCAAGCCTACTATCCTCTTTACTACCAACTCTCGTAGTAATAGCTTTCGATCTGACACACCTAATCTCCTTCTAGCTCTTCAGCTTTACAGGTGTTTTCATTTCTGAGCAATGACACCATCACACCAAGCGCAACGCCTCAACTAGTTGGGCGTGCGCACCCTGTTCGTTAGGAAATCTTCCCATGGGATTGGAACTACTGAAGCGTGATCACATCCAGTCTGCTACAGTTCTCAACGGCCCTTTTCAGGTTGCCTTGGCTTCTGGCTTGGTTACCATAATAACTAGGGAAAGCCGTCTGAGGCGAACAAGCAGGATCTACTCGGCGTGGTAACACACCTTTATAAATGGCATACAGTGACTTGCCAAGTCTCTGAAGAAGGACTTGGTCTTGTACCTGTACAAGGATCTTTGGGCCGCCTGAAGATGTTCTCTTTACTGGTACTAGGCGTCAGGGATTGTACGTATGATAAGATGTGATATAAAACTCTAATTTGGAAATCCTCGGCCGTTAGATTCTGGGCTGCATGCCATGTCACGTCTTTCGATAAGCAGTAGTCAATGGATCCTAGGCAGGCCAACGTACTCTCGAATGGCTGACACAAGACGGTTGGTTATTGTTGTAGCACTCTCCAAAAAACAAGTTCAAACCTTGATTCTGACATGCTGTCGTCCCAGGCGAGGCAGATAAATTTGCATTAGTAGCTCGACCTCACTGTCTTCTTAGTCTCACCCTTCTTTTGGAAGCAGTATTCAGTGCCAAGAGGAGGATTCTCCTTCTCGAACAGTAGGTTTGCTTAGATCTTCATAGAGGTAATTTCATACCCACCCTCCGATGGGATTTGCAGCTGGTTCCCTTTGAAGACCCTGCCAGAGGTCTCCTCAAGCGGAGGGCAACCCAATTCGTCGCCTGCGGCTCTGGAAGGACCCTCTATGGCTGCTCATCTCGCTGAAGCTGCATCAGTCACTTAACCAGTTAGCTAGCCAGACCAGCTAGCCAGATGATGGCTAATTAATACATTGGACTTTGCCTACTGCCCTGACCTGTGAATAGCTTCACTTTTGAGGAAAGACCTAGTGTGCTATCTTTTACCAGATGGCCGAAGAGCAAATATCTTGTCAAAATCTTAACACTTCAATTTAGATAGGTAAAGCTAGAAGTTGTCTTTCTCACTAAGTTCTTCAGTTGCTCTTCAGTTGAGGCTTTGCCTAATCATTAAATTTCAGGATACCGTTCTGAAGAATATCTCAAAGCTTAGACGATATGAGTAGTTACTACAATGTCGTCTTTGCCGAGCCAGACGACACAATTCTCAAGCACTTACAACCTTTTTGTCAAATTTCAGACAGAAACGGGATATGACGTTGTATAAGACTCGCTGTCCAGGCCGAGGTTCAAGGCGACTTGGAGCATCTGCTGCTGTATAATAAATCGCATCGCCAACAATTCCGTGCATGTTTGATGACCTTAATCATGGAATATTCTAGCCATTCATGCTACCAACGCAGGATGTTTCCTGATTGCATGAAAGTCTGTACCATTCTTTGTGAGGGGAAAAAAGCGTTCAAAACAGCCAGAAGTTTCATCCTCAACTACCTATCCAGCATTGAAGTCCTCATAAGTCACCGAGCTCCACATCATATCCGATAAATACGTCTTGGCTAGGTATTTCCTCCGCTTTCGAGAGTCCAACTCCAACCCAATACAACATATTTGCAAGTTTCACCCGCCAAGTATTTCCCCTGCCAATGAGTTATCACCAAGTCAGAGGATCAATCAATGCCTTGGCTGATTTTTGGCCCTGAACATCACGGAGAATACGGCCTTGCCTCATTCCTTTATTTACTGGTAGTTACAAAGGAGCTATTTTCTCGGGAGTCATCTACGACCGTGATCATCGGCCAGATAAGCTTGGATTGTCGATGCTCAAGAGTCGCAGCCACTGTTTAACCCCTACTGGTAATTAGTAATTACCACTTTTCTTGGACGAGAAGCAAGGAAACTGTTCACAAGAACATACACGTGCTTACAACGACACCATGTTAACCTGAATGAAGAGTATGGGATCCTCGTGAAACTGAAAAGTGTATTTCACGGTGAGGATCAACTTAACTCATTGCATCTCCGATACCAACACTAATAGCAAAGATTACATTAGTAGAGACGCCTCAGTCTGTCAACAGAACTCTAATTGACCCGACAAGTGTTGATGGCTGGCGCTGCGTTACGGCTTCAGTCTCACGGGAAATTTTCATCCCATTGTTTCGGAGAGTCTGTTTGGGAAGCTTACAGTAGGCACAGTAAGACAAATTCATTAATCCTTGATCATCTTATTAAACTAGTATAAGGGAGCTTCTTCGACTAAGCTATATGATCCCTGTCGTGTCCATATATGAACCCCAGTTCCAACTTGCAAGCGATTCGAAATTATTACCCTGTCCAGCAACACAAAGAAATGCAATTAGACGGGCAAGAGGCGGAATGCGCAGCCAAAATATTGATGCCGACAATGTCGGCGAAGGCGACCCAGAAGATAGCTCAAGAGAGTCGTCTGCGGCTGTTCTCTGTGAGATTGAAGGCATCAGCCCGAGTGATCGCAGCCTCCAATGTGCTATTGAGCTCGTCTTTTTTGTTGCGAACTTTGATCTTGTGTTGCTCAATGAGACAATCTTCCGCCCTGAGTTCGTACACATATACATGCTTCTTCTGGCCTGGTCGGTAAACACGTCCTCTTGCCTGTAACTCCCATGCCGCTTTCCACCACGGGCCACACTGAATGACGACATTGAAGCACTGGAGATTGAGGCCCTGTCCTCCTGTAGCCCGTGTAGCAAGCATAGCATGGGGAGACTCAGCCTCAAAAGCGCTCCTGACAACGTGGTGTCTATCGATAGGACCTAACCGCCCATTGTACTCAAGTTGCACTTTTTGAGGTTCAAATCTGTTCTTGAGGGCAATTGCGACAATGTCCAAGAAGTAGATGCTTTCATCCACGATTAGAAACGAATGGTCAGGATACCGATCCTTATGCTGATCGACAACGTCCGTGATGACCCTCACCCGACGAGAGAGCCAGTTCTCGTCCTTCCCCAGTCGTTCCTTCCATTTGACGAGCTGGTCCGTCGCTGCTTGGTCCTCATAGGTTTCGATGGCCTCATTGCGGCGCATTGCCCTGGCCATGGCATCCCTCTCAAACTTGAGCTCAACCAGCATAGGGTGGTACGCGAATTGTTGGGCCTGTATAAGGTACTTCCAGCCCGCAAGCTTGCTACCAGGTCTTCTGGACTTCTTGAACATTTGGAAGGCTTCGTTGGACCGCTTTCGATCATCTGGATCGAGAGGGAACGTCACAATGCGCTTTCGGTTAATGTCGGGGAACTCCTGTTGAACTGTAATATGTGGTCGACGAAGGCTGCAAGCGTCGAGCATCTGAATATATCTCTCTCTGTGGAAGCCTTCAGGGAAGTCAGGGCCTGAAGATAGACTCTGGATGAATGCTGCCTGAAAGAGAAGGAAGCTGGTGATTAGATGGCCATGTAGCATACTGATCAGGGCATAGGTATCATTTTACTTATTGTCTAGGGGTGTACCTGTCATTATCAGACAACTGTCGAACTGGACTCTAAGAGCCGCGATAGAATGGTAGGTTTGGCTCTCTCGGTTTTTAATTGTATGTGCTTCGTTGAGAATAAGCTATTTTCCAATTGGCCTCTGTGGCTCTTGCTTAAGCATTCCAAAGAGCAGTACTAATATAGGACGTTTCGGCAGTTGGGTAGCTGTACCCTGATTATACGCGTCCACACCACGGATGAACTTGTGAACTCGCGTAACCTCTGCGGCGACATTAGAGTACGAAGTTACCATAACCTTATACTTCCATAAGTCTGTAGGGGTCAGGGCCTCTCCAAGAAGACAGATCGAGGGCATCTGGTCCTGGTACTTATTAGTATCGATACGTCAAAGGCAGTTCGGTTGTGCCGACATTGTCGGTAATGCATACCTGTCTAAAGAAGTTGTCAATCTCAGTCATCTACTGACGACAACATGAATAAGGGGCGACGATAACGCAAGGTCTATTTATGCTCCTGCTCTTTGTAGTTGACATGGTAATTGTAGACAGGGCAGACAGAGTCTTGCTAAAACCAGGGGGGTCGGCCAGGATTATTCCCTTGAAACGAGAGTTCTTTGCATAAAGTGCTGATGCAACAGCGCGCTTCTGGTGGTCGAAAAGGCGAAGGGTAGGCTTCAGTCCTGGAATGGGACCGGGGTCTGGTGTATAATGCTTTGAATGCTGCAAGGAGTTACAATTAGCATCAGATAGTTAGACATTGTTGGCATTGACGACTTACGATATTATCATGGATTTCGTTGAAGAAGCTGACGAACTTCTTCTTATTGTAACCCGCAGCTACGGCCATTGAATTCGTGTACTCAGCTTCATGAAGGCTGCTGGTTTCGCTCGCATTGTCGTCACAGTATTCGGAGTCGCCGTCTTCCTGATCCTCCTTCTTCTTCTGTTGCGCTGGCTCGGTCGTGTCATCTTTGGGATTGACAAAGCCATCACCGCCTTGTAGCCAACCAATCCAGTACCGTGTCGGCAGCTTTGGAACTGAGATCTCAGCTTGGTTGAGACGGGCGGTTAAGGCATCGATTGCGGAGGCAGCCTCGCGAATAGGGTCTCGTGGTTCTTCGCTCATGGTGCAGTGTCAGGGCCGACAGTGTCGGATCTGAGGCGAATGTGAGATTCAAACTGCAGAGTTTTTATCGGCTTTGGAGTAGGTGAGCGACTGTATTTGCGAAGAAAGAAAATGAAAATCGCATACCAAGTATTGTTCAAGTGAAACAGTTGGCTGATATGTCGATCGGAAGCCAGGGGTGAAGGAGTCCGAGTTGCTTATCTCCTGAAACGACAGCTGTCAAGCAGTGTTCACCAGCTGCTCAAGAATGGTGAGATCCTGGCAGATGAGAAGGATAAGAGAGAAAGGAATGAAAGAAAGAAAAGAAGAAGAAGGAGTAGAAAGAGGATGAGAGGGATTAAATACCTAGTCATAGGAGGCAGCTTCACGTGATCCAGTAAGGGCCAGTGATTCAGTAAGGGTCTGTGATTCAGTGAGGGTCCGTGATTCTCGATGCTTCTAAATCAATTCTGTTGTGCAGGAGTTCGTGGACTTCTCGAAGAGTAGCGAAGTCTTCGTACACCTTGGGCGTTCCGGGTTTATAGAGTGTCTATCAAAGAAAGAATGCAGCGCTTTGAAACATGTATGGTTGATTTCAGCGTTCTGTTTAGCTTAAGGGGCGGAAGACTCCTAGGATCCGGTCGATCCAAAAGACTGAGATGTTACAACGCAAATGCTTTAAACTGGAATGAGGCAACATTAAATAGATCAGATAGCTGGGATGAACGGGCCACAAGTCGAAATCTCTCACGTCCTGAAATCATCTCTGTGTGCCATCTGGCTTACTCATTCCAATTTCCAGAATTGCTGTGTTGGCGCAAGATGACTGTTTCGAAGTGTCGTCCAGTCTTCCCAGGTCACCGAGCTTCTTATCCCAGAAGGGTAGACAAACGTTTAGAAACCGACTTTTTACACACCAAGATTGGATGGGATAAGACTCGAGCTTTAGAAGTAGGGCTTAAAATACCCGACCTATAGGT
>JACCKW010000461.1:0-33020 GCA_013623355.1 Fusarium bactridioides
AAGTTACTTAGTAACTTAAAAAAGAAAGGTAAATATAAAAAAAGGTTAAATAGATTAGCTATATAAGTTAAAAAGTTAAAGGTTTTAAAGAGAATATATTTATAGTAGTTATATAGTTAGCTATAAAGGAAAAAGGGTTAAAAGAACTAGTAAAGGTTTAGAGGAAAATATATATATAGTAGCTATGTTATTAGAGTAAAGGTTAAACTGGTTAAGGTTAGGGAATATTGAGTTATAAGGTGGCGAAAGATTGGTTATAATAAAGTTATTTTAACATAATAGGCTCCGGCATACATGACTAAAGGATGGGAATCAGGAATCCCATGTGGCCTATTATGGTTAGAACTAAGTGGCCCTCAAGAAGTGTGTCCCTCCCCAGAATCGCCTTTGTCTTGCCACTCCTCGTATTATGAGACACCTTCAGGGTCAAGGACGGCACTCACGGCCAGCCCAAGAACCGGGAGCTGCGATACAGCGGTATTCCATCCTCTCATATCCTGGAACACAGTAGGACACACGTCGAAGAGCATCTATTGCTTGGCAGCATTGAAACATGAGTAAAGATAACACTGTAGGGAGATGGTGCCAAAAGTACGGATCCACAGAGGGACTCGAGTTACTGTATAGAGCTAAAGGTTCTTTGGTCTCCAAGCCTGCCCTGTAGCCTGTAGTTCGTGCCCGTGGTGTCAATCGATGTTCACTTCCATCGTCCGCGCTGGGCTGTTGGGCCCTCCGCTGCAGGAACTGTCATGAGAATGATGTTGAAGAATCCGAGCCAGGGAAATGCATAGACAGACCCCAACGAGAATTCCTCTCCAGCTGAAAGCACCTAGATATACCCCTACGTAGTACGGGCCAATTCAAGATACACAGATCAAGACGCCAATGTAACTAACGAACTGGTACTTATCGACGAGCACACACCACCCGATTTCAACGATCCCTGCAGCGAATTACCCAGCAACAAATGTTCCTACAATCCGATGACCCAATCTTGACAGCCAGGCTGCCAAGCACGTTCAGTGGAATTGAAGAGTGAAGTCAAGACGGAGCAGCCACTACCAGTCGTAGAGCTCGCATAGTGGGCCACCCAACAAAGGCTCTGCACAAAAGCCCATGAGGAAATGTGACGTCGTCAGCTGGAGCAACGACGCTCAAACTCTCGGCGATTCAGTTAGTATTGCCTGGTATGATGTTACTGGTGATATAGCCGCTTAGGAGTAGGAGCAAAGCGATGGCTGCGATCTACCTATTTCTTCCCAGTCACCGATATCAGGGAGTCCAATCGTCCTTGTCGTCAAATCTGTCTCTAGTGGTGTCTGGTGTTTTGTGCAGCCTAGGCTCTACGGAGAGGTCCATGTGATTTTCGACAGGCATCGCTACGAGAAGCCCATGTTGTATAGGCTAGCTAACGAGGACTTGTCATATAAAATGAATATAAATGTCACAGAACTCACCACTGATGGTATTCCAGAGTCGCTAGTATTCTATCCGGTTCACGGAAAGAATATAATAACCGCAAGTAATCTCACCACCGCCGGTCCATCATTGGGAACTGTTAGGCGCGTCATAGAGAACAAACCCCAAATTTTCTTGACGATACATTTATCTGACAAATACATTCACTTTGCGTAAATGTTAAGCATATACTGCCTGAACTGAACTGATTTGACAAAAGTGTTATTTTAAGTTGACAGCCCTGACCGCTGATGCTAAGATCACGCGACTTACTTGAAGTTTGTTATCTGCTTTGTCCAATGACCTATAGTGTATTAGACACAGTTTATTCTATTTTGAAGCTTAGATCTGAGCATTACCGCATATATTTGGTGAGTAGATAAGGTTCAATTGACATAAACCTTTCACAAAGTTGCTTCGTCGTGAAAGCGCTCTATTGCTTGATACTTTAAGCTTATGATATCTCAGCGAGACATATCAAGCCAACACACTAAAATGTCCAAATTAAGTTCAGGTTTTGAAAGGCATGTGCACATAGCCTCATCAAAGAAATGTGAAAGCGCTTAAATGGATTATTTATCCCTAAGTAATGCTATAGGATCCTTGCAGGTGGAAGCTTATATGCTGGAGGATGAAGTTATTTTCGTGTCTTTCTTCAGTCCACGGGGCGCTGTCGGTGGTCCCTTTAACGCTTGATGCTTCTAAGACACTTTGCGCAGTGGTCATGTTGACTGTCCCCCTCGACAGACAGCGCTATGACAACATCAATCTTCAGCCATTCTCATCGTAGCTGTGATATCCTACGTCTTAATCATTCGTTGCAGATAATACTTGATCATTTGTCTGCAGTGGTGATAGACTTAATAAATGGCAAGGACAACAGTTTCAGCTAACAGGCGTCACTGTGAAGGTTTGATATGAGGTTCTGTGATGAGAACTCTAAGGCAAATTAACGCAACCCTACGTACTTGTGTTTGACCTTAAACTTCCGACTGCAAAGGTTTCGTCCCTGAAAATTCACTACATAAATCTCGGTTGGACTTCTGAAATGATTTCTCAATTTCATTTAATCCTCATTGATGTCACTAGATATTTTCATTTCCCGATCTCACTTTATCCCTACTCCCAAATACCTCTACACCATCTACCAGTCTCTCATAAAGCAAAAACACAAAAGCATGCGTGTCTTTCTCATCCAGACCGCAAAGGGTCTTTTCTCCTCTTCGGGCGGTTACAAGGCTAATAACGCGCTGTTGCGCTACCTCTCGTCGAGAGGTCACTGCGTCCGCCAGCTATGCTACTCTTACCGTGGCGAGGTAGAGAACTATATGAATAGTAGCGACCAAGTTGATTCGCGACTCCGTATAAGAGTCTTGCATATGAAGTCGGCGAGCGACAAGCCCGGACATGATGTGCAGGTGCATGAGCTATGTATGGAAGATGGTGTTGAGGCGCTGGCACTCGACAGCGAGGCCTTTGACGCTGCGTTTGGTGGCAAGTTCGAATCATCGAACCAACTGGCTAGGATGTCAGCTGAGTACATCGAGGTAATACAAAATACCTCTCAGTCAAGGTTTGTATCTAACATTGCTGACTACGTCTCCGTAGAATGGAACTTCACTGGGACCGCTCACGGATTTCATCTCCTTCCTGCAAGAAGAGATCAAATGTTTTTCTCCAACGCACATTATCTCCAACGACGGCCTATCCATGAAAGCTAGCCTCACACCAGAGCTAGCGCATCTAACCATGTCTCGCATAGCAGTTGTGCATACAGCCGAGCAACTCCCTTTTGGCCCCTTTGCCGGTGGTTTGCCCGGACATTCGAGTACGACTCGCGAAGCCGATCTCTTTCAGCAGCTCGATGGGATCTGGAGCGTGTCAGATACGATACGAAAGTACGCACTTGAGCACGGCCAGCTCGAAACGCGGTTCTTGGTGCTTCATCCCTGGACGTATCTGGTGGGCAAGGATCATGCCATCCCTGATCGGGTCTTTAACTGGGACAAGAAGTTTGTTGGTATGATCAACCCCTGTCCGGTAAAGGGTGCGAGTATATTGGTCGATCTAGCACGGAAGTGTCCGCAGTTGGAGTTTCTGACCTATATGAGTTGGGGCGCCGACGATGCAACTGTGAAGGATATGGAAGCCTTGTCCAACATGACGTAAGTACCACTATTGCTAACGTACCCTTATACATTGAGAATTATCTAACCAGTATGCAGTGTCCGTCCATCTTGTGCCACAGCAAAAGATCTCTGGCGCGATATTAAAGTTCTTGTTGTTCCGTCGCTCTGGTGCGAGGCGTGGGGCATGGTGGTGGTAGAAGCTCACCTCCGGGGCATTCCAGTTGTGTCATCGAATGCAGGTGCGCTGTCTGAGTCGATGCTTGGGCTGGATTATATAATCCCGGTGTCTCCTATCACTGGACAGCGAGACGAGTCGGGGCGATACTTGATACCCGGGCAGGATGTAGCGCCATGGGTCAAAGTTATCACCAAGCTCATGCAGGATCGGTCTGAGTATGACAGGGTCTCGACTCATGTGCGGAATACAACGATTAGATGGTTGAAAAGCAGCAGTGAGGCGGATATCGAGACTTGGTTGATGGGTATGAGGACAGAGTCAAAGATTTGAGTTGAATGGCATCTGTAGAGATTGCAAGGTTCGATTTAAGTATCTGTGTTCTCCCACTTGATTCAATACTCGCCTATAAGCATGTTATGTAGCAATAGTACTCGACCCACGTGAGCGGAGGAATTCACTGCAAATACTTTGCCTCCTAGAAGATTGAAGCAGCAGCTCATCTATTGTACTAGATGCTGTAGTTTGGTAGCCAGTGAGTCGAGTAGAGCACCTCCATTATTACAAAGCATGGTATGACAAGTAAAGTATTATTAACATGCGTGACACTCTGTACTGACTATTTCAAACCAATCTCATAGCCATTGATGACAATCTGATACTTCCGTTGCAAAGAAAAAGATCCCTCAAGCAATTCCAAGCAGGCCCTCCCAAGGCAGAAGCTGTATCTCCCCCGACCTGGGCTTCTCCAGAGACAAAACATCATAACTCCCGACAGCCCAACCCCTGACCCCCTCACCTTCTGGAAACGTGAAGCTTACCTCGTCCTTACTAAAGTTAAGGATCGTGATGGTATGTCTGTCGTTGCTAATCCTCTTGAACGCAAAGACGTTCGGGTGCGTGCCATCAACAATCTCAAGGTCCCCATAGACAAGCAGGTCCTTGAACTTCTTGCGTATCTGGATACTTCGCTGCCAGAACCGATAAGATGACACAAGCATTGTGCGGTCGTTTGCACGTCCTGCAGAAGTCTGTAGTGCCGCGTTGCCGAATCTGTAGTCGTCGTTTACGCGCATCCAGGACTTGACTCCCACGGGGCAGAAGCCGCCGTTGGAAGTAGAGTCCCACTGCATAGGGGTTCTGGTATTGTCGCGCGCTTTGAGGCGCAGAAGGTTCTTTGCCTCTTTCCTTTCGGGAGACCCTTCTGGGAACTGAGCGCAGACACTACACAAAGGAGATCATGTCAGTAAGTTTCCCAAGTGGTGAGTGAGAGCTATGAGACTTACTTCTTGATGTAGGAAATAGACTCATTGTCTATGTACTCCTCCAGTGCTCAGGACTTGGGTATGTTCCGCATGCCAAGTTCTTCGCCCTGGTATACATACAGGGTACCAGGGAGACTTGTCTGCATGATGGAGAGGAGCTTGGTACCTGCGACACGATGCTCATTCGAGTCATCACAGAAACGCGTGACAGAACGAGGCTGGTCGTGATTCTCGCAGAATAGCGTGTGCCATCCGTCCTGATTAACGAGCTTGCAAGCCTTGGCGACTATGTCCTTCAGCTCACTGACCTTCCACGGCTTATTGCTGAAGCGACCCTTTTCGGGAACGATGTCAAGGCCAATCATCTCAAAGGTGAAGATCATGTTGAGCCCGCCTTCTTCCGCCGCGACCATCCTGAGTCTCTCCTGTTCGTCCTCAAGGTACGGCATCTCGCCGACCGTGAGGGCGTCGTACTTTGAGAAGACGGCGGTCTTCATCTCCTGGAGATAGTCCATGAGTCGGATCCCGTTGGCAAAGTAGCATTCTCCCGGCTGGTACTTCCTACCAGGATGACGGATCTCTGCGTCGGAAATCGCTGGTCTTTGGAGATGAGGTTGATGACATCCATACGAAAACCAGAGACGCCCTTGTCGAGCCAGAAGCGCAGGATATCGCAGACTTCCTCTCTAACGAATGGCGTCTCCCAGTTAAGATCGGCCTGGAACGGGCTTAAGAGCGAGAGATAGTACTCATCTGTCTTGGAGTCATAGGTCTAGGTCGACTCAGTTTCGTCAAAGAGGCTGCACCAGTTATTCGGTGGCTGTCGGTTACCTTGTGCATCATACTTTGGCTTGCGCCAGATGTACCAGTCTCGTCGCGCGCTTACTGCGGACGAGGCTGAGTCGATGAACCAAGGATACTATGGTGTCAGGTGAAATAAGTCACGTAAAACAGGACATAGGGCTAGAAGCGGTAACCTACCTCAGTTGAGGTGTGATTGACGACCAGATCCATGATGAGCTTCATATCGCGTGCCTTCAGCTCGTCGATCAAGTGGTGGACGTCCTGCATTGTGCCGTAGGGACGATGGATACCACGGTAGTTCGACTATGAGAAAGTCAGTGGGTGCTGCTTTAATCGCATCAGGAGACTGGGGTCGTACAATGTCATACCCCATGTCCTTCTGTGGACTTTCGTAAACTAATAACAGAGTTAGATCAGAGGCATTACTGTGGGTGAGGTGAGTTTTACTTGGCGAAATCCATAGAATGTCCACTGGAAAAACAGTCGTTAGATCATGAACAGATTGATGGACCATTTCTTACCGCCTAATTCTTTGAGATAGTCCAGTTTAGCAGTGATCCCATTGATGTTCCCAACACCATTGGAATCGGTATCAAGGAACGACGCAGGATAGATCTAAACGCCATATAAGTCTCGCGCAGTAGTAAGGGAAAACAAGTTCAGACCTGGTATACAATAGCTTCCTTCCACCACTTCCTTTCAGGCGCTTTTCCAGAGACTTGACTCATTTTGGCAGTGTGAATGGTGGCAAGATTGAAGTTTGATGGTCTTTGGCAGAGTCCCCCAACTCTAGCCGTGTGTTTCGGAGGCAAATTATATCGACACCTGGACCAATGGACAAGGGTCTCTCGAACCGGTTTTCTCATGATAGCCAACATTTTCACATGTCCAAGGTGTCAGCCATCATAATGTGTCATTATTCTTAACCGAGGGCTGTAGGCATTACGAATGCAAAGACGCAAACTACTTGTACGCGATAGACGATTGCCTAATTCAGCGGTGTTTTGACAGATGAGGTGATTGCACTAAAAACTGCCGTGAAATGACCCCTGTTTATCACAGACCATGATGAAAAGTAAAAGTCATTATGTATATGAGCTGGCCTGATACCCCTAAAGTCTATTGGAAACTTTATGCTGATTTGGAATCTTTGTTGGGGTGATATTGATAATCAAATGACGATATGTTGAGTTGTCTTGATGCTTCGTATACCTACATGTACATCCACTGCATCCCCCAGGGTTACAATCAACCATTGCACTCTAGTACTGTGCCAAATGCGAGACATGACCTGCATCCAGCCAATGAGTTCTTTTACTTGTCGTACGATGACTTCGGTTAATCCTTGATTTTCAGGGTATTAACCAAAGTTAAAATGGGCGAAGGAGCCCAAAGGATCTTATCGAACGGTTCCGCTAGTCTCCTTGTCGATGTCTCTAGTGTCCCTACTGCACTTGTCTGCAGCCAAAAGGTAATTCTGTAACTCTAATCACTCAATGTAAGCGATTATCAAAAACACCATCCTCAAATGGGACACTGAATTGTCTTGTAGGTGATAATTTAAATCAGCACGGTGCTCAACTGCAAATAACACAGATACTCAAATGGGACATATTGTAGAAAGAGTACATGTTATGTAGCTCTAGTACTACCAACCCGTTTTCAAGCAGTAGATTTATGAGGGCCTTCACGAACAGCCCGCTCGTCTGCCTTGACAGGCGGCATGGACTCTGCTCCATCAGCAGCCAATCCACCCTCCCGTCTCCCGGAATATCCCCTCTGTCCTTTTTCGACATTGGGCTTATCAGCAACCGTATCCCTCACACCTTATCAAACACAGAGTAAGCTGTACTTGCACCGACACCCTCTAGGCCACTGCGCTCCTTCTTTCTCTTCCTCGGATGAACTCCCCTGATTTCACGGTTCTCTTCACCGATCAATGGTCTGCCGCGCACGCTGTCAATAGAATTGTAGATGTCCTTTGACGTCGAGCCTGGCATGTCTAGAGCGGGCATGTTCAAGGCTTCAGTGGTGTAGTTGCTCTCGGGATTCGGGCGGAAAGTATTCTCTGCGGGTGCAGTTCCCGGTGGAAAGGTCTCGGCGTGGTATTCAGGTGCGGCATCGTTGCCTTGCTCGTTCCCTGGCTTATTCTGGAAATCTTGAGTAAAGTAAATTAGTGGGTTGTGTGTGGCTACTCACCCATTTGTGTACTGCAGGGTGAGATGAATGGAAACGGGGATGAAAAGGCCCTTGGGGGACGAGGCAATCAGGGTTTTTAGCCGCCATGTCTTATGATATTGATGATGTGATGCCAGTAAATACTGGACCGGGATACAATCACGGAACTTGAAATGTCAAGACGCGATAAATGGCAGCAAAAGAGACTTTCTTTGTCGGCGGCTTCGCGGGCTTATAAAAAGTGTCCCCAGGGCGATGAGCGACATGACATCAACCACAACACAATACTGGGCGTCTTTTCTGACTACAGATTCGACGCCCATACAAGAGTCGCACATCGGCAGTTTTCGTACGTGGCTGATAAAGACGCTCATGCAGCCATCATCGTGATAAATCGTTAAAGCTTATGATATCTCAGTAACTGGTGACTATAATGTTGATGTCATAACAGCAGAATATATCTATCATAGAATAAGCACTGTTCTTTCACGTATCCTCCCTTTAAGTGTTAGTGTCGATTAATTGCAGCCAATGTATGCGGGGTCACTCGTATTTGGGGCAAACAGTGAGACTTGAGTCTGAGGTGGAATTTGGCTACCTGACTCAGCTAATGCGAAATCTGATCCTAACCTGTTCCCATGAAGAAGCCAGTCGATTACCGTTTAGGGCAAACCATCTGCTATCCGAATACTCGGCTCTTTAGATCTCTTGCCGTTGCTTTTCACCTTGTTCGCTTTCTCAGGCTTCACTGGAACCGGGTAAGCCAGCTCGGCGATGCGTTGCCACTAATTATCAGCCTCAAAGTCTTTCCGGATGGGATATAGAAGATTATTAAGTGTCTTGATCAGCGCGGGTTTGACCATCTGCGGTGTCAAATCATCGCTGGCGTAATCCTCTTTGAGCTTGGAAATATCGTAGACCAAAGTATCGCCATCACGTATTTCAACCGTGAACCTTGGCTTACCACCAGTTTTCAGTGACTCGACGCGGAAAACGACATGCTCTATAAACGCAATGACGCCATTTCCTTCAACCTGCTTCGGGGCGCATACAGCCTTTCTGAGCTTTTTGGTGACTTCTTCAGGGGTATCGAGAAGGTTGATCTTGGAGCTTGGTTCGCTTGAACTCATCTTCTGTGCCTCTCCGAGACCGGGCACCATGGCGTTCATCAAGTGTGCTCGCACTTTGTAGCCAAGCTTTGGCATATGGTCGATGGCGAAGGTAAACAATTTACGCTGATCGACTCCACCCAGTTCCGCGTCGACATCGAGGTACTCCTCGTCGAGGCTTTGCCAGATGGGATATTCCACACTACCCAGCGTCGGATTCTCGCCCTGCTTGACGACTTCAGACCCAGCTTTGATTAGCTGTGTTACAGTGACATTATTAGAGAATCGAAAGCGGTCGTCCTGGTACTCTTTGCTGTCCTGAAACGAGCTTCCGACTACAAACTCGAGCTTGGAGACATCCACGCCAATAGCTTTGAGCGAGCTCTTGATGAGGAGTCTGTAATATTCACAGCGGTGCTTGATCGTTTCAATTGGCGCGTGGCTGTCCATATGTGCGTGCTTGTCGGCGAGGAGGATCTTGACGTGGCACCCTGCATGGAGGAGCTCGGCGATCTTAACCATAGGCACGAAGTAACCGCAGTGTGGTTTTCCGGTTGGGCCGGTTCCCCAGTAGACCCGGAGAGGTCGGTTTTCCTTGATTATCACATTGTCGATGATCTCGGGGTTTAGGACTTCGGCCAGGTTAGCCTTGATCAGGGTAACCGTCTCTTCTGGTGTCATGGCGGTCAGCTTGGAATAAGACCGTGACCTGTTAAATCGACGGGAGGAGTATTACATTTATACACGAGAGTAAGGTGAGTCACGCCGTTATTTTATGTCGGGATGAAAGTTAAAGCCGAAGAACGTTTCTTGCCAAAGTTTATTGTTGTCATTTCCTGCTGTAGTTTCCATAGAGGGGTCATGGATTTAACTCAAGGTTCGGCATGTGTATGCGACAAGAACTGTCTAGAATGATGTCAACATCATATCGAAGTTCGCATCAGCCAACATGCTATCTATTTCCGCGTCATTCAGGTTGTTGTTGATATCACAGGGCATGGCCACCGACTGCTGGTGGCGTATCTTCATCATCCACGCCTTGAACCTTGCCAGCAGATCGGGATCATCAGCCGCCGTCTTATCGCAGCCCAGAATCTCACGGCCACGCAACTTCATCGCCTCATCGGAAGGAAAGCCGGCACCACGTGCTATCTCTCCCTCAACGAAGTTAACTAGGCCACTTTCCAGCTCACGCGAACAAAAGACTGTAGCCGGGCGATCGTAGCGCGATGAAAAGGTCTCGATATACCCGTCCAACAAAGCCTGATTGGTCTCAAAGGGCGCTTCGTCATTCCCAACGAATACTTCAACTTTGGCAGAGCTGTGAGTCGCGCTGGACGAGGCTGGCGAGGAGGAAGTAGCGTGCAGCATTTTCTTGTTAGGGAAGGCGAATGGAGGAGCGAAACCTGTGCCGCCGTCGGTGATGCTCCAGGAATTGATGTCCAGCGGAAGACCAGGCCCGGAAGGCAAGATACCGACGTCACGCTTGAATCGCAACAGCCACTCGGCGTTATCGGCAGCAGTCTGGTTCCATGGGTCGTCGCTGGGACGTGGTCAGCATATGTCGATCATAAAAGGAATGGAAATGGCACTAACTCATCGAAGATTATGCACCGAGCCTGATGCTGAATCTCGGCATCGGTGGGTACATGACAGTTGGGATTGTTGAGTGACATGACGGAAGTGACGAAGCGAGTCAACTCGCGATTCAGGCGTCGATAACAGTTAACGTCGGTCAGGAAGAACGCTCCCGCTTTTCCGGCAGCCATTTCGGAGCAGGGCTGCTTTCGTGCTATTTCGTTCAACTCCCGGCGTCGCGACTCCGTCATTAGTGGCTCTTGTTGGTTTGTTGTAAAATGATCTAGCTTCTGATTGATTAACTCATACGAGCTCTCGGGGGTCTCGGCTTTCGCGGCGGTTGCGATGTAAGGGAACGGAGAGCGACGATCATTCTCGATCAAATCTTTATGAATCCATAACGTCAGTTTTGTACGGTCAAGATACCTTGGATGACCGAAGACTCTTCGATTGGGATTGAGGTGTCTTACACGGAGGAATGAAGTTCTCAACCATCTTGAGCACTGGAGGTTCGAAGCCCCAGTCTCCCCTCCAGGAAGCCATCGTAGCGCCCTTCCTAAAATGTTCCCCAAGATGATCCACTCGACCTGACCAGTTCGACATGGCTATACCGCAAAACCCACAGCGCGACCGTATATCAGGTCCAGTGACCTTCCAGGACTTCATACTCCAGTCGAGAAATTTGACGTTATGCATAAGCCTCAGGTGTTGATTCAGGTGATCCTTGCGATAAAACGTCCTGTCTTCAGGCCTCCTCTCCATACAAGCCAAGAGGTTATGGCTTTCGATGTGCTCATCGCCGGGCTCAGCTTCGCCGCAGAAGGCACAGCAGATTTGGTTGGTCTGGGGGTTGAGGACCCGAGGGCCATTGGGAGCACACATCCACCTTTCTAATGAGAGGTGGAGTGACTTCTCATGTCTCTGCCAGTCGTACTTGGTCCCAAAGGTGTCTGTGCAGAACGTACACTGGAACTTTTTGATGGCCACGGCCGAAGAGGGTTTCTCTTTGCGCTTGGGAACGGGTCTTCTTCGACGGCGGCCACGCTGCCTCGTCATGGAGCCGAAGGATGCGCCGCTTGACGTACCAGCACTACTGGCGGAAGAGGCATTATAGACTGACGGGTTAGTTCCGTCATCGGTGGAAGCAAAGGAGCGTGGGCTGTTCTGCCCCGAGGAAGTCTTTGAGTTCAAGGCGACGGCCTGAGCGATGGCTGTGACTGAGGCGGGTTCGTTTTCGGGAGGTGAGTCAACCCAACGCTCGAGGGGATTCAGGTTGCCTGTATCGTTCTGAATGGCAGGTGTATCTGGACGCCGGGGAATGTCGATAGGTCCGATCCAGGTGTTGCGGACATAAGGAGAGGTAGACCTGGGTCGTTGGACCTTACGTCGGCGGCGAGCATTGGTAAGCCAATTCGAGATCTGGGTTTTGTTAAGACCTGTCTGGCGCTGCAGCATCTCCCTGTCTTCCTCGTCAAGATAGGGATGATCGCTGTGAGAGTTGAGCCAGTCTTTGAGAACCTTGAGCGCTTCCTTGGAGAAACGAGTTCCATTTTTTGGGGGCAGGGTTTCATGACCTCTCCCGGAGGAAGAGTGCGCATCAGGTTGATGCTGCGGGGGTTGAAGAGAGGAGACTGGAGGGAGACTGGAGGGAAGATGACTGTCGTGAGTTGTAAGATCAGCGCACTCGCCAATGGTAGGCCATGACGAATCGAAAGACAATAGGTCGTCAGGTAAGGAACCAAGTGAAAGGTCGTCGGTGAGGACGGACTGGGAATGGTCATCATTGAAAAGCTGGCGGCACCAGAAGCTCAAGTCATCGTCATCGCAACGGGGTACAAGCATGCCCCCTTCCGGATCAGCAGGCATATCGATTTCCCAAAACGGCAGGCAAATAAAGACTGTGCCGAGCAAACCCGGGGTCTTATTCCTGGTGGCCGAATGTCGGGTTCTCTTGGCGGCCGGACACCCTATTTGTTGATGTGACGGAGGCGCTGGGCGGGGGTTGGTCAGCAGATGTGTGAAAGCAACTAATCACTCAGGTCGAGTTATTGTCGACGACTGTTCAGTGAGTGCAAGGGAGGATGCATGGCACGGACAAGTTTGAGGAGGGTAAAGGTGAAAATCAAGCACCAGCCTAGTCTAGTTGCCAAGAGGCTCGAGACAGTAGATAAGTTAGTGCGCCCTTGTGTCAAGAAAATGTGGCTCCTGTACGTGAGCTAGCCCGATGCGTTGTAGTTAGTGGCCGGACTAATACTACCCTACAGGTGCTTCGCTCAATGGATGCCCCCAGTCTAAGTGGTTTCTTAACTGCATTACTAATAGCTTGTGATAATATGTATTATAACCTTAGATTATTACTTATAATAGACGGTTAAGGGAGGATAAACTTCGTTTACAGCGTCATTTAGCTGCCGGGCTCGTTGTTTGTAAATAAGCGGACAGAAGCTAGCCTGTATTGGTCCATGTCATTCTGTTCTTTGCTCAGGCCCTCAATTCCAGATCACACTGGAGAAGAACTTTGGAGCATCCTGTACCCATTCTTCGGTATGGTAAATTGCGGGAAAGTGTCTCCTGGAAGGATGTCTGGCAAAATGAACAACGTTTGCGCTCTTCTCGATCCAGCTTCAAGGCTAAGCATGCTAGTCAGTAGTACCAGGGTCTCGAGATTTATGAGAATACATATTGTAAGTTGAAAACCTGCTAGTTCAGGAAATGCCCCATTATCATTACCCCATTCCACATTGTGGAAAGTTGTCTTGGCATCATTGACCGAGGGCTTGATGACTTAAGACCACTCCAGATGTGTAGAAGGCCAGCCATGAAGGAGTAGGAGCGGGGTAGCGTTAGGATCGCTAGATCGCTCATGGACAGAATGGAGCGAAACGGTGACGTTGTCGTCTCCTTCGAGCTTGATTGTAGTTACGTAGTGTTTGGGCTTCCTGAGTCATCGTGGTTTAAACAGACGACCAGTTATAATCGTTCTCGGCAATGTCTTTGGGCTGGTCTAGCGAAAGTCCTTCATTAGCCCAGCCAGACCAGAGTCCCGTGGGCGGACGTCAGGTTCAAACTTTTTCTTGGGTCTACTAATGAAGTCCCAATTGACGGATATTTCGAAAGCCTGATCCTGCGCAAATAAGCCGGTATATGAGGCCCAGAAACCGGATCAGGCCGGACATGGGTTGTCGTACCAACTCGGATATTTACAAGCGCGATTCACTTTTCTTTCGTCCGAAAAGGACCGCGGTGATAAAGAGAATAGGTAAGAATCATTGCTTATAGCCATAGAATAATACCAAACACTTTTATGTCACCTGCCAAGCGAGGTAGGTGATGGATGGGCTTGGAAATCGCAGACTCTCAATATGGTCTTCTGGGTTGGCGTTAGTAACTAGACTATGCGAGGGATACTGAGAAAGGTTATTACGACAGCACAGATTACTCTGGCATTCTAACTGGAATAGCTACGGAGAGGCTTTGACGTTAATATGATACCATTTGCTTACGCCTCTACCTAATATTAAGCTGTTGCACTTCCGTTAGGTTAGACTTTACCACAAATCTCCTCTCGAAGCTCAGCATCCCTCTCGTAAATATCCTGCTCTGTATATGGCAGAGGCAGATGCTCTGGATCAACCAACGAAGCATATTGCAGCCAACAACTTTCCATTGCCTCAACGCTACCAGGGTTCGGGACCGTCTTGCCATCTTTGAGGAGTTCAATGGATTGCCAGTTCCAGAAGACATTATGCGGATCCCACTTGGTCTTTATCTCCTGGAGTCTTCGATAGTTGGCGCCGTAATACGCTTCCTGCCAGTTCCTCACGTTCCTATCGATGTAGTTGATGTAGGCGGCCTTCTGCTCGATGGCGTAGGGCAGAAGCTCGGCTTGACACTTTCTAATGAAATCATGGACTTGTTTGGTCTTGTTTGCACAAGTCCACTGCATCTTGATGTTGGAGACATAGTGGCCCTGACGCCAGGGGAACGGAGTCGCATCCGAAGCAATGCCCTTCTCCGTCGCACCTCCGATATGGTCCCAAAGTACATGACACTTGGGACTATTGGGCAAGTTCTTATCAGTAATACCAACCACCTTTGTCGCCTCCTCAACGATGCGGGATATCTTCGCAGTGAGCTCCCGAGTGATAGCACCTTCTGCAAAGATGAAAGATGCATGATGATGGAAGACCTTGCTCTTGGGGTCCCAACCCTCGGACTTGTGCACCCATTCAGTCCATTCCATTTCTTTGAGCTCAATGGTTGAGGGATTGAAAGCCAGCAGATTCTGTAAAGCCTCCCTCGCTGGGCCCATTGAGCCATTGTAAATGACTGTCATGCCGCCGGTGAGCTGTTTGTTTTCGGTATGGGACCAAAGAGCATCAAGGGTCAGCTCATTCGGGCATGTCGTTGTGTTGAAGGCATTCATCATGTCTTCGAAGTCGGCCTTCTGCTGAGGAAGATTCCAGACCAGCCTACCACACACTACATGTCCGTCCTCATCCCGAAGCTTATGCATCCTACTAGTCATGCGAACTGTAACACCAAAATTACCACCGCCACCACCGGCCAGAGCCCAGAACAACTCCTTCTTTTCGATGTCCTTGTCATCCCTAGAGACGGTGATGCATTCACCGTCCCATGTGACAATGTCCATCGAAAGGAGGTTGTCACATCCTAGGCCATAGCTTCGGGAGAAAGGGCTGAGTCCGGCGCCAAGAGTGAAGCCACTGACTCCGACCAAGGGACACTGGCCACCGATGACGATGTTGCGATTGTCTTCAAGATACTTATAGTAGACGTCCTTCCAGATAAGGCCAGCATCCATGTGGATAAGCATCTTTTTGTGGTCAATGTGGCATGTGTTCATGAGACTGAGATCAAGGACAATTCCGCCCTCGTTAAGACAGTAGCCCATGTACGAATGGCCGCCGTTCTTGACCGTGACTCGAAGGTTATTCTTGTGTGCAAAGACGATGGTTGATCTGACATCATTGTCAGACTTCGCCTGGACAACAGCTGCTGGAGTTGTGTATCGATACATGAGGTTACCGATATTGACTAAGGCCTAGGATTAGTCGATTGAACAAGTCCCTTAATGATCGAGTCTCTTACTGGCTTTTTCGTACCCTTTTTGGCCCTTCAGGATAACCTGACCGGTGTTGAGCGTCTGGTTCAAGATGTTGAAATCGGCCATAATGGGAGTTGGTAATGATAGGTATACTAAAGTGACTTGTGAAGGTTGTTTGTGTGGATGAGTGAGATGTAGACAAGAAGGAGGAACATAATTACTAGAGCAATTTATAATAAAGGCCTTTAGCCAAAGAATGATTAAAAATGTCCCTGAATACTATCCACATTATAAATTCTGCTCGCCACCTTCTTTCAGCTCTCCATAAATGTATTACTTCTAAGACATTTGTAGTAATCTATTGAATAACTGCATAACCTCGATGGATCGAGACCGGGCATCACAAGCCACATCTTTTTCAGGGTTTAGAAGCGGGGCAATACTTAGCTAGTTTCTAACGGGACAGGAACATAGGCTACGCGATTATTCACAGACTAGATCACAATAAAAGGAGCTTTAGTAATTGTGATGCTTAGCTCATTATATAACAGATTTATCTCTTATGATTTGCCTAACTTCTTCTTTTAGTGAGGTTGACGAATAGAATAGTGGAGGGGTAGCTGAACTTGGTCGTTTCTTCTCAGCTAGCCACATTCACACCACTGCTCTCTTGCATATATTCTGCGGTCATCCTGGTTAACTAGGTATAGGCGGTGTAAGTTCTAGACTTGATGTAACTGCATGTTTACGTCTTTCTGCTACCCCGCATTCTATAAATACTTATATTTCCACTTGATAATATACGGGAACTTAGAAGATTAGATGCTCAAGACGACAATGTGACCCAGTTGGTAAATAGAATGAATGCTCGACTACAGCCCCAGAAACGATTTATAAGATCTAACTAGCTATTGTCTCTATGTAAGGTGGAGCTTGGTGTCTGTTTAGATAGTCTGACCAACGAGCCCATTAACTGCAAATAAAAGACATAACATAACCAAGCCCTAATAGTGAGACATGAGAGCCTAGACCATAGCTATCCTGGCTATATGTATACTTGATCTGATTTTTGTATTTGGTGTAAATATTTGCTTAAGGTGGCGCTTTGCGGGCCTGTCAGTGGGCTTCCTTTAGCTGCACGGATCTACATTTGGGCCAGCCTATCGAGATCAGAGATCTCTGACTGGCGCTCAGAACAGGACAGACTACGTCTGTTGGCTTTCAGCCCCTCCAACTTCTGCTCTAAGAGTCCAATCAGATAAGTCCTACTTTCTTTTTTCCTCTCTTGCTCTCTCACGCCGCCTTACTCAAAGCTTGACCTACGATAGGGTTAATAACTTCCTTCCGAGGTCTGCTCAATATGATTCAAAAATAACTGCAGTAGTATGACCAGCAGGTCTTCTGCGGCTACCATTGAGTAGGGGATGTAGGATTCTTGAAAGGGTAGAAAAATAAGTATTGCAGCAAGTGACAAACGTCAAATACACGGGTTGGGCAGATTGCGAAAAGAATTCAGCAGTGAAATGCAAAGCGTTAAATATTCGGTTAATTAAAACGATAATGGCTACTCAAAAAGCAATGGTCGTGAAGAAAAAGGTTATAGTGGCCAAGGATTCAATTCTTCAATCGAGCTCAACTGAAAAAGTACAAAGGTAATACTAATAATAAATGCCCTAATCTCGTATGCCCAACACCAAACGAAGGCCGACTTTTCGGAAAGGCGATAAAGATAAGCACTGAGGAGCCCGACGGAGATAACACCATTAGGCTTAGCGGCGGACATTGAGATAGTATAAGTATCACTGGAAATACCTCAATTTTACATCGCTTTTTTACTAAAGTCTTTAATCTTAGCAACTTTTATTCTGCAAATCTAAATAACAGTGGTTAACCTCTACAATGTCTTGCTCCGAGTGCTTTAAAGGCCATATCCATGATGGACAACCGACTGGTCAAGTCCAGGTAATGTTTGGACGGCCAACCTATATTGCATCTCCACCAGATGATAAGCCAGTAAAGGGCATCATTATCATCGTTCCATATGCATTTGGATGGGAGTTTGTGAACACCAGGCTTCTCGCTGATCAGTATGCCTTGAATGGCGATTTCTTGGTCTACCTTCCAGATTTCATGGTTGGCAGGTCGACACCCATATGGCTTCTTGTACGTCGGCACCAACATGATTTTCGATAGTACTGACTGGTTATACAGGACATCGTGGTTTCGCTGACTGATACAACTCTGACTTGGAACTGGATAAAGAAGCCGTGGGTGATTTTGATGGCTCTAACAGATGATGGACTAATTCGGTATAACTAGCTGGTACCTCGCGCAGACCATATACGGAATGGCGCCTTTCTACTACTATAACCGCTTTGCATCCTTATGGCCCAGAATTCGGTCCTTTTTCGAGGCCGTCCGTTTGCACGAGGGTCCTCAGCGACGCACCGGAGCTGCAGGATTCCGCTGGGGCGGCAAACCCGTGCTGACTCTGGCGCATCCAGAATCTATTACCCAAGATGGCATGCCGCTTGTTGACGCTGTTTTTACAGGCCATCCAAGCGGGATATCGCTGCCTGCAGATGCAGAGCCAATTGCCAAGCCTGTCTCTGTTGCTATCGGAGACAGGGATAATTTCATGTCTATGTCTCAGGTGAATGTGATCAAAGAAATTTGGAAGGATTTGGATATTGACACAGAGGTGGTGGTGTATCCTGGAGCCGGGCACGGATTCTGCGTGCGGGTGGATGAGAGGAACGAGAATCTGTTTCAACAGAGCAAGGAGGCAGAAAAACAGGCTTTGGATTGGTTTGCGACGCATTTTGGTTAAGTCAAGGGACTTTTGTGCGACACGGCTGAGAAGGTTGAGCTAGACCGTTTGGGTTAGTGGTGTAGAAGATCAGTAAGACACACTTTCCGCGACGTCATACAACACTGCATGCAGTAACGATAATTTCTCCGCATTGTCCTCTGCCATGCTTTATGATTTTTTTAGGCAGTGTTTTAGGTTAATGCATACCAAACCAAACGTCAACGTCGATCTAACGGCCAGATTATCACTAGCGTTCGGCAGTCATAAAGCCATAAACGCCATATTGTAACGTTGCGCCATCAAAGATAACTAAAAGCATGGGTTATCGAATAATGTTGTATGACAACTGACCACCAAGATCTTCACTATAGTTACAAGAATTTGCCGTGCTGCGAAAGTTTATTTCTCTAAAAGCTATAAACTTTATTGCAGGATCTTTGGCAATTAGACGTCACCGGCTTGCCCAACAACTCACGATTACAACACAAGAAAGCGTATATCTCTCACTTACATTGTAAGCTTTGCACCCAAATTTATAAAAGCTGCTAATATCTGTTGTTTCCGTATAGCAGTCTAGTTCTATATGTCTATCGATCTCAACGACTCATTCCCTCATCGAAAACACCCAGACTTTACCTTTTCGACCAAGGTCACAATATTGAAACAACTATCGCCCATTCTATTCCAATGGCAGACCAACTTTGTAGCCCTTCTGAATATGCGACAAGGCATACCATATCCATTCAGCGTCGCACGCAGTGCTTTAGCACCAACGATCGACGCAAGAAAGTGCTAAGAGCTTGTGATAGATGTCGATTAAGAAAGACCAAGGTGAGTACTATTCACCGGACCTCAACACATTAACTCACATCACAAAAGTGCAGTGGATTCCCGCCATGTACAAGGTGCCAGCGCGATGGCTTTGTCTGCACCACCGAAAACGAACCAAAGAAAGAATTTAGGCGACTGTCGTCAGGGTGTGTATCTCGGAGTTATAAAAGGCCCACGTTGCTTAACATGATATCAGATATACAGAAGTGTCTCAGACGAGGGACGCTGCTTTCAAAGCTACTATTCAAAGGCTTTACCTCATGGTGCGCAATGGAGAAACATGGGACTTTGATGAACCTGAGTTAGACGATCGTGGTGAGCTCATAGTTCACGATATCGTTCATAAACTAGGAACAGCCCGATGCGGGGGTCGAACCCGCAACCTTGAGATTGTGAACTCTTAAGAGTCTCACGCTCTACCGATTGAGCTAACCGGGCGTGCTTCGCCGGGTGATCAAGCCCGTGTGTTGTTCATAAACTAGGTTACACGCTACCGAGCACTGAAGCCGAGTCACCAACACCTTCCATGGGTTTAGAAGATGAACAAAAACCGGAAGAGAGTCCTAGTCGACACAACAACGGAAATGAAGTTCAAGTCTCCAAACAGGAGGCCGTGGTACCGTATACGGGGTTACCCACGCCTTGCCAAGCTGAGCAATCTCCACCAGAACATTATGCCGATACATTTACAGATGCTCCGAAGACATCTATTGATTGCTGTGTTGGTAATGGCACCCTGAATACCTCATCGCAGCACTGGGTCGATGGTTTCTATATGGACTTTTCAGCGCCGATCTGGGGGACAGATATGATGACTTTACATTGGCCGCAGTCAGATATAATCACCGAGGCCTCCAGCGAGGCAGTGCCAGCTAACAATCCCCGGCTGTTCCAACCATTGCCTTTCAATGTGCGTAGAGGATCTAATGGTATGAACTATTCCTCAGGATAATTTGAGATTATAGTCAACAGGAAAGAATTAATTAAGCACACCCAGTTTAGCAATGATTCACATTCACTATTGACTGCGCCTTATGAATGGACAGAAACGCCTTTTGATTGCACTTACCTTATTATCAAAATAAATCAACGGAACTGTAATAGCACATTTCTAGATACAAAGTACACAGTATCCAAGCCAATTCGTGATTGATTGATGCCCGAAGCTTATGGCGCCTCCACGAGGAATATCAAGCTAACACACTGAAAAATCCCATTTAACTTTAGCTTTTGGAAGGCAAAATACGCATAGCCTTAACAAAGATAAGTCTCCCAATATAAATAAGCCAATTCGTGACAAGGCAACAAATTAACATACATCCTTCGGCCACAAATGCCAAACTATCATAAACCTACAAAGGCACTGCTCTCGACACTGCTGATAGCAGGTGGCTTTTTTGAACATCTACAACACTACTTATCTTATCTCCAGATGCTGACTGCAAGTAACGCGGACTTTCGACTAGACTAGAACTCGAGACTCAAGTATGCGATCCTGCCTACTTTTTTTAATGTGCGGGCGTCGCTGTCAAATCGCTTCAACTACCGTATCTTTTATCATCTTACAAAGATCTTGGTCCTCGCTGTGCTTCGATGCTATGCGTTCTGATTACTATAGATAATCTCTCTCTATTGAGTTATCATTTGTGGTTATGCCTTTTAATAACATCAAAATGGTGGATGGCTATGGCGTTCAATAAGAAATACCTATTTGCATATTGCATATTATAGCATAATAAGTAAACAGTATAGCAGGCCTAAAGACTCCCCCTCTTCATCCTGACGTGGCGCAATGTGATTTGCTGCCTCCGAACGCCTAATTGCCCTGATTACCCTCAATGGTTTCAAGTCTGGCTTCGCAATACCAAATACCGCAACTTTTTTAAACGTCAAAATGGCGGGAAAAAACGTTGATGAAATTCCTAGTACTACTCAGGCCATCTCGTCTCAGTCCAGCGCCTCACTACCTCGGTATATAGTTATTCATCGAGTGGAATGCCCTGGATCAACTCCAGCCCATTCTAGCCATCCTGCTATTTCGTCATATCTAGATGTTCCACGTCTGTTTGTCGGCGATAACAACAGAAACCCCCTGAGGGGTCGGATCCCGGATGAAGATTCCCAGAAGCGTGCCAAAAAGGATCCTACTATTTCGTTCATTATACACCGCACCTACAACTGTCTCGAATACCATGACGCATTATTTGAGGCCTTACGAGAGGTTTCAGCTAACCTTGAGCCGCCTTACCTCAGTTCTCAATTATGTCTTCCCAGCGATGCTTATGATGCGGTAGCCGAAGGGGAGTATATGGAAATTGTATCGAACGATTTAAACACCGCAATAGACGCAGTGAAGGAGGCAGAGACCCAGAAAGACTCTATGGACGAGTCGTTGTTACTAGGCTGGAAACGAGAACATAACATGGTGGCACCATACCTTCATTTCTATCACACTCGGAATCTGCTGCGCGACTACATTCCCTCCTTACCAGAGCGTCAAAGCAAAGAGCTCAATCTCCTTCTTGAGTACTTGGACACGGAATTTAGCCTCGAATATCAAGAGGCAGAGAGCCTTTTTCTTGGTGATGGGCTTGTAAGCAAGAAACATTTTCACAAGCTGTTTGGGCCGAGGGAGATCATAGTCACTGTTGAAGACGGCCACCACGTCGCCATGTTGTCAAAATATCCTCCTCTACCTGGTTCGAATCCAATACGGTTAGAATGCGAATTGTGGAAATTCGATGGCCGTTTTGCAAAAGTCAAAAGGATTATCACCATACCCTGGCCAAAGCATGCCACGGAGGTGGACAAGGTGCCAATCAAGTCGCTCAGTATCTTTCCTCTAAGATTCGATCAACAAATCGAGCATCGCCTTAGAAAGCGCGGGGAGTTTTTCTGGCAGCTTCGAAAACCGAGATTGGTTCTTTACACTGCCCCAAACCAGGCTCTCGATTATCGCATGGTAATTGAGACCCAATTATTATACTGGTCATGTACTTATTCCACTGCGTAGGAAAATGGTCGGTATATGGTTGACATCGAAACCTATCGTCGCGCTCACAGACTAAACACCATTGATAACGTCGTCCCTGAGCATGTTGAAGAGTACCTACCCTTAGAAGTCACCGAGTCGACCTCACCTACTGCTGGCAGCTTTACTCTCCTTCTACCACCAACAACATATGGCTTCGGATTGCACGACAAGAAGTGGCGTTGGTACCTCCGATTTCAATAACCAAAATTCCTACACTGACAAGACCTTTATAGGAAAGCTTGCTATAGAATACGCGGCCGATATAGTCTGGAACGAGGATATGCTTGATATGCTGTTTATCCCAGAGAATGAGAAGGACATCCTCAGGGCACTTCTACCTGACAATGAAACATCTAAAGATTTCACAGCAAGCCGAGACCGGGGTAGGTTGATTCTACTTTATGGTGAACCAGGAAACGGCAAGACATTCACTGCGGAGGCTCTTGCCGAACTCGCAAGGAAGCCATTATATCGATTAGCGCCTTATGAAGTCGGTATAGAGCTTAATCGAGTTGAGGATAATATAAAAGAGGCGTTCTATCTTGGTGATATCTGGAAGGCAGGTATGTTTCCATTCCGACCCTTTCAGAGACTTTGTTTAAGCTAATGAATTAAGTTATTCTTTTGGATGATTGTGACAGTTTTCTAGGTTATGGACAAGAGTCGGGCCATTCAACTTCCTCGATCATTCTCCAAGCAATAGACGACTACTCTGGTCTAACTATTCTTACCATGGCAAGTAGCAGTAAGTTACGCTTTTTATAATACCTGTGAAAGTTAGACTTCTTTGACTAAATAATGAGCAGGTTTTCCGCGAAGTCGGGCCCTCCAACACCGAGCACAGGCAGTCTCTTTTTTGAACCTCGATAACAGGTCGAGAATCTTGATGCTGGAAAAGACCATTCGCACATTCCTCGAAAATGCTGATCACAATCTTTCGCGCCATTCAACAGTCGACGATTTCATAAGCATGGTTCACGATCGGAATCGGCCTGTACCGTTGACTCGCAGAGACATTCAGAATATACTTCAGACAGCAGAGAAACTTGCATCCTCAAAAGAGCAGTATTTAGATCACCGTCACATACACCAGGTGTTAGCAATGTATGGGAGCAATGGATCTTGAGGAGAGATCTGACTTTAAATATATATATATTTACTTGCAGTAAGGTGCTTGAAACTTAAAATATTCTCTAAACAGGGCTTAGCTCTCCAATTCACTCAGGCGTAATCACCTGCCCTGTTGATTGCATAATAACTATTAAGTATCTCTTATAGCCGATATGCAATACTTAATTATATGAGCAAGGTGTAGAATCACAATTACCCCGCAACACGTCCTGTGCGTCCAGAGCTACTTTTTACTTTGTACTAAATCGCTTCTATTTACTTTAAACTTCACTTAGCTATCCTTTAACAACATAATGAGACTCATCAACACCCACACCAGAGCTTTCGAGGAGTTCCACGAAAGCAAAATCCCGAAGTACGCAATCCTTTCGCATACTTGGGGGCAAGAAGAGGTTACATTCCAGGATTGGGCAGACCCAACATCGGTGGTCCAGAAGTCGGGATTTACCAAGATCATTGAGGCCTGTGAGCAAGCCAGAAATGACGACTACTCATACATATGGATTGACACCAACTGCATTGATAAATCCAGCTCAGCCGAGCTTACAGAAGCCATCAACTCCATGTTTGCCTGGTACTTCAAGGCAGAGATTTGTTATGCATATCTTTCAGATGTTCCGACGTTTAAGCCGTTGTCTTATGCGAAGGAGTTCCGGCAAAGTCGCTGGTTCAAGAGAGGATGGACACTTCAAGAGCTCCTCGCACCTGATTGCGTGGTATTCTATGCAGCTGACTGGTCACGGATTGGTACCAGGTCCAGTCTCGTTTGCGACATTGCCGAGGCCACAGGCATAGGTATCAAGTATCTCAGGTCTCATCCAAAAACGGGGAGCACCACTCATCAAGACTGGTCACATATTCGGAGCCCGAAATGCCATGAAGCGTCGATAGCTGAAAAAATGTCTTGGTTGTCCCGCCGTGAAACGACAAGGATCGAGGACATGGCGTACTGTATGTTGGGCATTTTTGGTATTCATATGCCTCTCATATACGGTGAAGGGCATAGAGCTTTCTTTCGACTCCAAGAGGAGATCTTGAAAACATCAGACGATCACTCACTCTTTTGCTGGTCATGGGCCACGGGCACAAACCAGGTCAGCCTTCTTGCCCCTAGGCCACATAGCTTTCTAGAAGCTTCGCATTATCAGCGTCACTGGCACGTCGTCAAGCCAACTCCTTACGCTATTGCTAACTCTGGTATCTCTATTCGGCTTCCTCTAATTCAATGCTGGTCCTCGTACATTGCGATTCTCAATGTCGAGCTTGGGACGGAGAGAAATATTGGAATAGCTATGCAAAAAGAATTCCTCACCGGCGTCTTTACTCGAGCCTCCTACCCAGACGTCCCCATTCCCCTAGCCCCTGGAATGGTCTACAGGGGCTCCCCACTTACAGAATTATTCACTCCAGTGCAACATGCTGACTCGGAGAGCATGACGCCGTCATCGCTCACTACCCAACCTCAGTGTAAAACCGGTGTATTGCTATCCTTCGGCCTCATAGGCCGCCACTCTGGCAGACATCAATTTAGTGGAATTCGAACCTTTCCACCACACCGATTCGCCGGGCATGATAGCATACTCGTGATATGCCCTATGGGACATTGCCAGGCACCCGGTCCAAACTGGCTTCGAAGAATGACTCAAACGAATGGAGGCTTCGCCGGGGCCACGATCGTTGAGTTTACTATGGCGCAAGGAGGCACGGAATTGATTGTTTTCGCCGTCACGACTACAAAAATGGATTCTTATGTTATACCTCGATGGCACTACTGCGAGCTCGGATGCTTTTTATCAGAACCCGAGATAAGTGGCCTCCGCATAGGAAATCCTCTTTCTCTTGAGGCTTTTCAAACTTTTGAAAGGATTCTAAGAGACCCTGATTATGCCACCTATATACAGAATCATGGCCCAGAAAGTCTGATATCCGTTCAACAAGCAGTATCTGGGTTTACAACTACTAATTCATCTATGTTAATGCATTTTAACCTCTGTAAGAACTCGAATATATAGATAAGATTATTTCAAGTTTCTGTTTATATTTATTAATTATTAATCATTAATTTTGTTTAATACTTATTCCTTCTTTCACTCTATAGATCTAGCATTCCTATATCGTCTAACAGGCTCTAAAACTTTTAGCTACTCCCTACGCGTGGATCTTTGAGCATGCTCTAATTTAGATATCGTCTATCATTGTAACTTGATCTTACCTAGGCAGGATAGTTGATGCCGGTCTTCTAAGCAATCTTGTAAAGAAGACATGGTGTGGCGTCTCATTACTAAAGGAGTCAACTATTCACAACCTCTCTTCGAACTGGTCAAGGATAAGCTCGTAGTGCCGTTGGGCAGATCCAGTAGTAGTTGTTCCCGCGAAGGAATTAGACTCCGCAAAGTCGATCATGGAGACCTCGAGGAGGGTTTGGCCCAAGCCCGACGATCGAAGTTCATTGAGAAAGCTCTCACTGCTGATAAGTGTGCTCCTCCTCGTATGACTAGTCGAGGGCTTGGGAATACATTTCTTCGGCTTGTTCATTCCATTCAAAGTCGAGACTAGCAGCCACGAATAAAGAGAAGGCGGACACGCCGCGAGAAGAGTCTAGGCAGATCTTGCTTTGATGATTGGCACCAAAGTCTAGCAATACTTATACCAGGTCATGCTCGATCGCGTCTTGGAACTTAGGGCCAGCTCTCGTCCATCCTGTTGGGAAGACTTGTTGGAAAATCTGGGACAAGTTCTCTCATACGGCTATCATATGCACCGATCCCACGGTCAGTTCGTTTGAGTTTGAGCGAGACTTGAACATGCATTTGAGCTTTTCGCGGCTTTCAGTCGGATATGTTATATGTGACAGGGTTGGGGTCCATAGCACAGTGGATATTGGTGACAGGCCGAAGACAAAGAGAAAGCTTGGTTTTTTGGAAAGCTTTCTACAGAGATAACCCTCCAAAGGTAAATCGATAGCGATTATTCGAAGTAGTCCAGGAACATGTTCAACTGTCTCTAGAACATCCATGACAAGCCGTGGTTTGATAGACCTCGCCATTCTTGCTAGCCTAATATTAATTTCGTCGCCAGGCGAGTCGAGATACTCCTTAGGAACATTATCCTCGAGTTCAAGGTATGAAGCATATTTGAGAGCGGATCGAAGCCCCTGATACAGTGAGCCTTTGCACAAAGTGAGATGCTTTATACCAATGTCTTCAAATAACATAAAATTTCCGCCCTCGAGACTGGACAAATTAAGCCATGCCAAATTTTCTTTTAGTATAGAAAGTCCGCTGTTTAAATGCGCCGCAAATGTGGATTCCAGGAAATCTGATATTTCTCGATTTCCGAGAAACTCTCCTACTGTTCGCCCTTTGGTGCAGTAGTCAGGTACCTAGGCAAGCCCTGCGGCAGCATAGAAGGCTACTGAATTGTATATGTCTGCAGATTTATTGGTCATCATGAAAGCTTATGGGTGAAATCTTATATCGGGAAAAGAAATATCGTGTTGTCGTTGATTATCTGTGTTCGTAGCCTAATACTCAACCATTTAGGCCACAGTCATCCCCATAGTCTGCAGTGGTGAATAGTAATTCTCACGTCTCAAGCAAGGTCATTGGACCAAGTAGTAGAAATGGAGTCGATGGTGATATGATTGGAGTCGAGTATAAGTTCAATGCCGAATAATATAAATATATCTCATAACGTAATCCAAGCCTGGGCAGTTTAAGTTCTTCTCAGTAAGAACTTAATAGCCTAACTTCTATATACCTACGCTATATCTGAGAAGCCGACTAGGCCAAGACGGAGATACCTGCAATGTTCGGAGCATAGCCACTAGTGTTGGGTACACCGTTGGGGATACCAGTGATGGTGATGTTGTTCGGCTTGCTTGTGGAAAACCCGCTCAACTCAACGAGGAAGTCGGGCAGCACTGATGCTGTCCACGAGTATCCAGATACAGGGAACAGAATGTCAACCGAGTTGGCGCCGTTCACCGAGATCCGAGCACCTCTCGCGTTGGGACCAGACTGGTTGGGATAGATGATCTCGCAGTTGATGTAGTCAATCTTGACGTTCTGTGTGGCTTGCGACGTCTTGATGCCGGTGAACGTGACGCTACCGCCACCGTCGCTGTGCCCGCCACCTACGTATCCAGCAGCCTGGCCACTCGAGCAAGCAGAGCAATCTACAAGCTTTGCACCGTTGTCGACGACGCCCGAACTACCCTCAATGTATTTGTATGTAACAGCTGGAGGAGTGTGTGCTTGGATATTGGTCAAGCGCAGCGCAGACGAGCCGTACGGCTGCAGTTTCGCATACCAGTTGCTGAAGTAATGCCATTCTTGGTTCGCGATCAGGTCATGGACATCAGCACGGGAAACGTTGAGAGAGTTAAAGTCGAGGTAGTAATTACCGCCGTTCCCGGACTGGTCCACGATGAGTACGGCCATATCGCCACCAGACAAGGGACCAGCGTAGACATCGTAGTCAGGATACCGCTGGATAAGGCGCACGGGTGCTCCAAGGTCATCCTGGTTGATGGCGATGAGACCAGTATTGCTGAGAATAGACTGAGTCTCAGAAGGCATATCAACCATGTTGGTGCTGATGATAAGGGCACTCTTGAACATGGCCCAGATGGCGAAATGAGTCGCTTGCTGGGCCTGGGTCATCCCTGGGTTTCCAACCTCCAACAGGTCCATATCGCCGTAGTGACCAGGACCAGAATTGCCCTGGAGGATGACGTGAATGGCTTCGTTGGTGATACGGAAGACAGAATCCCAGCCTCGAGCAATATCAGCAGCCACACGCCACGACGTAGCAATGGGCTTTGTCCACACGGCCTGGTCAATGTCTCCATTGGCAGGCAACCCCCACTCACATACCATCATACCATCGATCCCAACATCCCTAAGTGCATTTGAAAAGTTGGTATATCGCTGGACGAGCGTGTCATCCGGCCCGAAGCAGTTATCAGCTTTGACATAGACTGTGTTCCATCCAGCAAACTGTAATGCATCGGCCTTCTCGTGATATTGAGACGCTGGCCAGTCCTCCACATACTCAGGCATGCACTGGTAAGGTGTCGCACCCGTGTACATGCCCCATTGCATTCCTTGGCTAATCGCATACTTGCTCAAAGGCGAAATGCCGTCTGGGAAAGTCTGGTTATCGTATGTAAGTGAGCCGTTCGCGGCACGTTCTTTGCTGAACCAACCACAGTCGATCTGTTCATCATTGTCAGTCTTTGTCGAATAGCCTCAGCCAGAGGTATGTGTCACACCTGAAACCTGGTGTAGCCGAGGTCTACGAAGCCCTTTTGCTTCATGGCGGTGATGGTGTCGTGCATATATGTCTGGTTGGGACTACAAACAACATCCTGCAGCGAATGTCAGCACCAGCTCCTGTTAGGAAGTCTTTGGGTTGGACTGCCTACGTTATAGCTGTTGTATCCCATGACAGGCTTGGCACCAATTCCATCGCTCTCCGCGAGAGCAAGGAGAGGCAGGAGCGCCAATGTTGAGAGCCAGGACGGTGCCATATTTTCGAATCAGTGACTTGATTGGTGACGGCCTTTTTCGCGGATGTGTAGTAAAGGCTTGCCTATCCAGACACTTGGGAGCGTTCGTGATATATATATACTACGCAATATATAGAGTCATTGTCATTCCCTTGCCGTCTCAACCGAGAATCAATACCTTGAGGCCATAATGCGGAGGACGACGATCTCTTCTTTGCGCAAGTCTTTGTGAACCCAGTCCATCGAAAATACGACTATGATCTGCCATCTCTACATTTCCCCGCGAATCGGCTTTTTTCATAAGAGACTGGGGTGTCCTCTTTAAGCACAGTTCGCCAGGGAAAGCCCTTCTTATAAGAGGTGCGCTTCTAAATGCAAATGACCCGACGGGTCTTTGTCCCCCGCAGTTAGGATCCGCTTCCCCGCAAAGTTTAAAGACAATTGAGCATATCCGTACTTCCCCCCAATTTGCTATCGCTCATGGCTTATAAAAGAGTAACTTGCTTGGCATATCATAGAAGGTGCCCTGGATGTAAATGTCATTAAATAGGCATAGGTAGGGAAAGAAAACTTTAATGCTACTCACATAGCTTATTTGTTACAATACCACCGCGGGTACACCGATCTATGGGGAAGAGGAAGTTACGCGCTAGATTTCCATGTCTTTATCGTTTCTGCTTCTCTAATTCCACATAGAAATTCTGCTCCTCATAATGCTAGGGGATTAATATCTCCTCATTCTTGGGGGTCATAGCGGTCCATCACGCGGCATAAAAATGCCGTTCGTCCCAGTATGGCTCAGAAAACAACAAAGTCCCGCCATGTACCAGACCAAAAACAGAGCTGATCAGCATCAGACACCACAAGCGTTCCGCTCGCAAAGCTGAGGGGAAAAAGCGAACCTTTGTTGCCAGTAGACGATGCCGCTATGACAGTAGATTACAAAGTTCGTATTATATTCACTCTCCTTCCTATTCTGGAAGATGCTTTGCATCGGGATTTTCTTACTTATAGACTATTTATTCCAAGCTATGGATGTTAGAGGTGCGGAACGAAGAGCATATTAATAGAGTTTGTTTGCCCATGGATATGACTCGTTGGTGCGGAACAAGGAGCTCCGCGGGGACAGGCACAGAGACTTGGGCTGGGTTGTCACAATGCTGATGCTGTGAATTTTAGGATTTGGAATATGTGCTTTATGCCCATAGATGGACCTTTAAAGAATAAGGTCCTAAACCTAGCAATAGAATGCGTGAGATTGCCATCTGCGAAGTCCAACGCCTTGCTGGATATCACTCTCACAGTCACTATACTTCGCTAGACATTTCAGCTTTGAGCCCCAAAACTTGATCATACTTAACTTTTACTCCACGTAGTAGCAAACTATTCGGCAAACTGCCAATCAGGTCACCTATATTGATGCAGAGCTCGTTAGTCACCCGGATCAAGTCCCGTAGCATGCCTTGCTCTTGTGACGTTTCCCAAGTTGAGTAACCCGAACTCTGTTTTACTTTACAATCATGAGCTTCGCAGCATCGGGACCAGACACTATCCACTTTCCATACTCAACATAAAATCATTTCCGTGGGTCCTCGCTGTTGGCCAAACGCCTCTCCATGTATAATATCAAGAATTCCGGCATTAAAATAATCAGAACGTCAAGGATACTCTTCAGGAATATTGTCGTTCCCGTACTGTTGGGGTGTCTTAGCTTACACACAAAGTTTATAGCTAATTAATACCTAGATTAACTTGTAATCATTAAAATTAGGACAAAAAGGACATTGCACGAATTAGAAGTCTATGATGCAGTTAAAAACGTAATTGTCGATCGAGACTTTAACAGGTGCGCACGGAGGTTGCAATTTCGTCTGTCAGGCTCATGGTCAATAGGCAACATTCGGAATGAGGAGATCAGACACCCGAAGCTGCGCTCTTCCATCGTGTCAGCTTTGATGCCGGACCCTATCCCGTCTCTACTAATACGGACGATAGAGGAGTTGAAAATCCCAGGAAGTCCATAGAAACCCTTTCAACTCGTTCGAATCGGGCTCGGTCTTAGCGATGGCTTGGCTTGGATCCTTTGGAATAACACCAAGACGCTTTGGATTAAACCTGCTCCACTTCACCTGGATGCAGCACCAGCTTTTCGCTCCCGCTCGCCTTATAATTGCAGTCTCGATAACACATCCTGCGTTCCGTATCTAGTACTGACTTCTCCAGCGTGACCAGCTGAAAGGAAGGAAGAGATATGTCAATGGAAGCTTGAGTGGTTTCAATGCCATCATCTGAATCGCTATGCTCAGTAGTGTCGAAGGCATCAGAAGATGCAGTGCCATCTGTCGCCGAAGTAGGGTTTGGGTTTTATTGCGCAAGATGCGGACGAGCAGTTTGGGAGAACTGGATCGAGGCGGGCAACATTATAGACCTCACTCGGTCCCTACAACGCCGTTCAAACCTAGTCCCATGTTCACTATCAGGTACGAAAGTTGTGACATTGCGAAGGAACGGTGTAGAAAGTTGACATTGCGAAAGAACGGTCCAGAAAGTTGATGGCACCTGTTACGTGGACAAAGGAAGTCTTCTGACATTGAACCAGGCAGTAGTGCTAGAAATATATACTTAGTCTAAGGTCCTCTAAGTCTAGGTAGACTAAACTACCCTAAATTATACTAAACTACACTAAGTTTAACTAAGGCAACAGTATGGGCTCTTTTGGCGTTCCCCCTCTGTCTAGTTGAAGTTCTAAACCTGATGTATCTCCTGAGAGCAAGGATGATCAGAATAAGTGGCGATAGGTGCTTGCTGCCTGAGAGACAGTGTGTTATTCAAGTCCCAAACCTGGTGTATCTCAAGGGAGGATGATCGGAATAAGTGGCGATAGGCACTCGCTGCTTGAGAGACGGTACAAGTAGTATGAAGGCTGTTGTACAAAAGATCATGCTTAGGTATGCAGAGTTATCTGTGTTCGCAGCCTAAAGCTTAGCCTTGAAGGCCGCAGTCATCCCCGTAGAAAAGGGCAAGGAAGACGTGGAAGACGTTTCATGAGTGTGCGAGTGATATTCAGTGTTGAAGGCATCAGGAGATGCAGTGGCATCTTTTGCCGAAGTGGTGTTTGTAAAGGTACGGGCTCAGACGGTTCAATGGGTTGTCGCTGCCAGGTGCAGATGTTTTCGGAGTGTGCGAATGAGAAACAGTGCGTGTGGTAGAGGGACGAGCCTAAGCGAGGAAAGAGAAGTCAGGACCTCAATCTTAAGTGACAAGAAGACTTGTCAATTTAGCTTAAACTTAGGATACCTCTGTTAACTTTAGGATATCCTTACTAAGTTTATTTTAACACCCAATATCAAGGTTCGATATTTTCTTACCCCCTGCGGCGAGCCAAGGCGACCCTCAAGAGCCAGCGTCCTCATCTATCGGGTTAGCTTCTTGTGTGCCCCACAAGAGCCCACTTGCCTTTAACATAACATACTTTCGATCTCTTGGACCTCGGTAGACCTCACCCGGGCTTCACAACGGGATTCAATCTTAGTCCTATGTTCGCCATCAAGTGCAAAAGTTATAACGTTGTAAAGCAACGGTTTAGAAAGTTAATTATACTTGGTAAGTAGATATAAGAAGACTTCTCGATCCTGAAAATACTTAGTCTAAAGTTCCCTAAGTTATCCTAAACTGCATAAACTAAAATACACTAAAGTACACTAAATGACTATAAATTACACTAAACTACACTAAGCTTACTTACTAAAAGCAAAAGTGTGGGCTCTTTTGGGAGCTCTTGATTAATTGTCGCTGCTAGGAGCAGTTGTTTTAGGAGTTTGGGAGTAAGAAGGGGCGTCAAAGGCATCAGGAGACGAAGTGCAATATTTCGCTGAAGTAGTATTTATAAAAGTATGGGTTCTTTTGGGGGCTTTTAATCGATCGTCGCTGCTAGGA